>JAJIBD010026101.1:0-24485 GCA_021461705.1 Cryptotis parvus | reverse complement strand
AAAAAAAATAAAATCATTACTTATTTTTTTATTTACATAGTTTTCATTTTCATTACGATTTCATATAGAAAAATAAACATTTTTTTTAAAAAATTAAGGATTTAATGTACAAAAGCCACAACTGTAGATACAATTCTAGAATTGTATCTCGTTAAGTATTTTACAATTCTAAAAGTGATTAGATAACAAAATTCAATGTAAAATCAAGCAGTTGTATCACTTGTATCACTTGTCTTCCTATTGCTCATGGAATTTGCTCGGCGGGTGCCAGTAATGTCTCCATTCATTGGGAATAAGAGGTCCATTATTGTTACTGTTTTTGAATATCGAATATACCACAGGTAGCTTGCCAGGCTCTGTCGTGACTCCTGCTATACTATACAACCCCATATTCTTCCTGACTTCCTCCCATAAACTAACAATTGAAGGTCTATCAGAAAGTTTCTTTCAAAATAGCGAGAACATCCTTTTGGATTATGTTTTAGGTTCACTGCTGCTCCCCTGAAAGGCGAACAACTGTGCAAATACAGTTTACAAGATTCAGAGTGCATTTTAATACTATGCCTATTTTCTAAGTAGGTGAGAAAAAGGGCTTGAAAGATCTAAACTGAGAAGGAACATATTGAAGTGTTAATAGTAAGGATATCTTAAAATTTACCTCTCTGGAGTCAGAGCAATAGCACCGTGGGGTAGGGTGTTTGCCTTGCACACTGGCCCGGACCGGCATTCGATCTCTGGCATTGCAGAGGGTCCCTAGCTACAACCAGTAGTAATTCTAAGTGCAGAGCCAGGAGTAATCCCTGAAGAGCATTGCTGAGTTTGTGTGACCCAAAAAGAAAAAAAATGGCCTCTAAGGCTGGAGAAATGCTGATCGAGGAGGAGGAGTGACTTGGTTTTACACAGTTATGGTCCCTGAGTAATGCTGGGGTGATCCACTGAGCACAGAGGCCAGGGCAAGACCTGAGCACCACAAGGGATCGCTCAAGCCAGAAGAAAAAAGGGGTGGGGAGATTTCTAAGACTGAGCACACGTGGGAAGCCCAGCGGAATCTCCAGTGAGCCCTTCCCTTCATCCAGTCTGAGCCTCCTGGGTGGCCCCCAAAACAACAACAAAAATTTTACTTGCTAGCTGAATTCTATGTTAGGGCACCCTGAAAATCATTTTTATTAAAATCAATGAAAGAAAAAAAAAATCATGTGACAATTGTTATAGCTGATCTCAAGTTGAGACCTTGTCCTAGAGAATTCATTAAGTCGTTTGTTGTATATGTGGCCATAAGATCCAAAGAGTTCAAGATCTATTGTCTGGGTTACGAGTCACATGTGTTTGGCTTACGAGGGTGTGACTACTTCGAGGCTTCCCGGAGTAATGGGGATATGTGCCTTACCTACCCTGACTCAGAAAACACAACGTTTTCAAGCCTGGGCATCAGGTACCTGAAATCATTCATAAATTTTTGTCTATTTCAGAGACTATTTGTAGAAGTGGTTGAGGTTGAGCCTTTGGCGTGGCTGCAGTGCTGGGGGTATTGGAGTGCGGCTGCGAATTTCAGCGGGGCAGGTTTGTCCGCCTACCGAGGAGCCACCTCCACCTTGAAAAAAATATTTTCTTAAAGAGATGAAATCTTGGCTTAACAAGATGGATGAAAGGAGATAAGTATGCTAAACAAACTAGGTCAAAAGAGAGACCAAAAAAAAAACCCCAAAACAAAGAGATCAGGGCGTTTTCACTCAAGAGGAATATAAAGAAATGAAATAACAAATAGAAAATAACAACATAAAAGTACTGACTTTGACAACAAAAGCTTGATGCAAAAGAAAGAGAGCTACACAGGGATTGGTAAAGGGTAATCTGACAGTGATGAATGGTAGTAGAACTCTTGTAGTAGTTATAATTTGGTCTTTGCATATATCAAGAGATAACGAAACATGTTCTCTTGAAACTTATAGTTAAACAATTGTGAATATTTTTAAAGAAGTGAAAAAAATGGGCTCCTTCTAACGATTTGGGTTTTACATAGTATATTGTATAATATGGCCAGAGACATTTGTCAAAAATCCGACTATTAGGCAGGAAGCGGCTTATGAACTCTATTTTTAAAGTGGTGGCTGTTGTCTAGAGATAGCTCAAAGATAGGCAGTACATGTTTACATGCTGCAAGCTCAGTTTTGATCCCTGGCATGACACATCGTCCACCAGTACCTCTGAGAGTGACTCTCAAGGACAATTCAGGGGATGGCTTACAAGCAGTGTTGTAAATGGCCCTCTCCCACCTGAAGTATGGGGTAGGAGAATGGAAATAAAAAGGATCAAAGAAATGGTATAGGGCTTATTGCACTTGCTTACACGCCCAGCTGAAGGCTCCAGTTCTATCCATAGCATTGCGCATGGTCTCTTAAACTGCTGCAAAAGTGACCCTTGAGCACCAAGAATAGTCATTGGATGTAGTCCCAAACTCCTCCTAAAAAACAAAAGAAAGAAAGAAAGAAAGAGAGAGAGGAGAGAGAGAGAAAGAAAGAAAGAAAAGAAAGAAAGAAAGAAAGAAAGAAAGAAAGAAAGAAGAAAGAAAGAAAAAAAGAAGAAAGAAAAGAAAGAAGAAAGAAAGAGAAAGAAGAAAGAAAGAAAGAAGAGAGAAAGAAAGAAGAGAGAAAGAAATAGAAAGAAAAGAAAGAAAAGAAAGAAAGAAAGAAAGATACATATGAGAAGTTTGAGATCCTGAAGTATTTTCTAATTTGGGATTATTTCTGCTCCTTGATAGGAATAGACATATCATATCCACACCACCACTCCACCCCACTTTCAGATGGATCTGGGGTAGTATCATGTAATGAATATTATATTTATACTAGGAAATGTGTTAATATTTTTACACTGATCATGATCAATGAACATAAACATGAAGTGTCTGAAGTCAGTTCAGGGTAAGGTTTGTTGCCAAATGTGTTCAGGCAGGTCTGGTATTGAGGCCAAATGAAGTACAAAAAGACTCATTTATGAAGAGCTCTTTGATTTTTTAAATTAAATGTTTTATTAATTATTATTTATTAATATTATTAATATGACTCAGACATGGAGGCAGAGCTGCTACTGGCTCTCCTGTGCTTGGCTTCTCATAAGGTGCCCAGGGGAGGGGATGGCGGGTTCTAGCCCTGACCCACCACCCCAGCACAGCCTACAACAAGCCAGACGAACCCCACTCCGAGGAGGCCTCCATTTTCCACATTTGGACTTCCCCTCATCATCGGGGAACTCCCCACCCGGCAGACCAGCCCTATCACAGCCCGAGCTAGCATGGCTGCAGTAACCTGCAGTTCATCAATAAATGCTGGTTTAGAGAGAGATGACTACAAAATTAATGCTTACCTCACATAGCTGAGCCTGGCGAAGCTACTCATAATAGCATTTGATATGCCAAATTATAGCCCTCATTCCCATGATCTGATGGGTTTGAGGAGGCTCTTTTTGTTTTCTGGAGCAAGCAGGTGCCCTAGGGCTCTACTAGCATGAGACAGGACATAGGAATGTTACTGGTGTCTGCTCGAGCAAATCGCTGCTCAACGGGAGAAGACATTGATAAATATTATTAATATTAATTATTATTTATTAATTACTAATGTTATTTATTAATATCACAGACATGGAGCAGAGCTGCTACTGGCTCTCCCTGGCCCTGCTACTCCACGGGTGCCCAGGAGGGATGGCGGCGGGTTCTAGCCCTGGCCGCGCACCCCAGCAGAGGCCCTTGCAACAAGCCAGGGGCCAGGCCCCAACTCCCTTGTGCCTCATTTTATCCCGGACTTTTCTCTTGTCAGAACTCCACCCAGCAGACCAGTCATCATCCCAGCTCATCGGGCTCCACCCCTGCAGCAGTCTTTTACAATCGGCTCTAGTATGCTGATCCAGAGACTCACAGACATGGGGCAGAGCTGCACCTGGCTCTCCCTGTGCCCAGCCGCTCATGAACACCCAGGAGGGATGGCTGGGGTTCTAGCCCTGGCCACCCTTAGCAGAGCCTTGCAACAAACCAGATGACCCCCCCACTCCATGAGGGCGCCTCCATTTTCCACATCTGGACTTCCCTCTCGTCAGAACTCCACCCAGCAGACCAGCCTATCACAGCCTGGCTTAGCGCGGCCACTAGGAGCCAGGAGGTTCATAAATAAATGCTGGATTTGAGGGTGACTACAAGAGTATGCTACCCTTGGCAGAGCCTGGCAAGCTACCCATGTCGTATTTGATATGCCAAATACCAGTAACAATTATAGACCTCATTCCCATTGACCTGATGGAATGGTTTGAGGCTCTTTATGTTCCTGGAGCAAGCAGGTGCCCTTAGGCTCTACTAGCATGAGACAGGACATATGGAATGTTACGAGGTGTTGCTCGAGGCCAATCAATGATGAACAGGGAGAGAACACGACAGATACAAGTGATTTTTATTATACCACCGTGGGATATACAATTACGAGCGTTGTTTTCCTGTTTTAAGAGGTTTTGATCACATAAGTGTTCCAGCACCCAGCCCTCACCAGTGCCCATTTCCCACCATCAATGTCCCTAATTCCCTCCCCCTCCCATAGCCGCGCTCGCGGAAGGTTTGCTTTATCTCGTTTTGATGAAGCTTCTTTGTAAATCAGAGATTGGAGAAAGGATTAAGAACAACATGGCTACCTGTCATAAATGAAGCTGTAAATATATACTGTTCAAAATGAAGAAAATAAGTGAGTGGGGGTGATGAAATTTTGTGTTATTAAAGAAAATAGTATTTGTGGGAATGTTTGCTTTACAGAAGAACATTGTTTATTTCCTTCTTCTTGCTTTGCTTGGGTGGGGAGAGGGGCACACTTTGCATTTTTTACCGAAACATATCTACACTCCAAGAAACTACTCCTGAGGTGGTGCTCAGGGGGCTACCCGGATGTCGGCATGGACTTGGAGTTGGCAGTGAGCAAAATGCTTTTATTATCCAGCCCAACCGTTTCTAATAAAAACAAGAATCTTAGTGGATGAATAAGCTGCATGATGCTTAGTGTATCTTGCAGGAAAATTTAGAATATAACCATACGATGATGGAAAAAGGAAGAGTAGACCTAAGAAGAATGGCTCGTCTAATGGTGGGATAGTGGGTGATAAGCATATTTGTGGGGAGAGCAGGCGAATGATGTTGGCATTCACTAACAGGCTTTATGGGGAGGGGAGAGACGCCACATGATGCTCAGGGGCTTGCTCGGGCTCTATGCCTAGTGATCAATTCTGGTGTCGAAGCCCTTATGCAGTGTCATGATTCAGCCAAAGGTTGACTGCGTGGGTAAGACAAGCATCCCTTTATTTTTAGTAACCTCTGACCCTACGCACTTACAGATTTCTGAGGTTCAAATCCTGATTTCATTTCTTGCTCAACTTTTCACAAGTCTCCAGTTTCCTCATATGTTATATATGAGGAAACATATGTAACTCTTGTTATGTGAGGTAACAACAATATCATAGAGACTAGAGATGAGATTCAGCAGGTAGTACTTGTCTTGGCATACCGTAAAACCAGTTTGATCCACCTGCATCCCATATGGTCCCTTGAACACTGCCTGGGTGATCCTTGAGCACAGAGACAAGCAGCAAGGCCCTGAGCACTCCAGGTGTCCCTTCCCCACTCTTCCCCAAAGAATATCATGGAGTTGTTAGGGAGGCACCAAAAAAAAAAAAAAAAAAAAAAAGCCCAAAGTACTTATCATAATACCTTGCCACAAAGTATCAGCACAATAAATAACAGAGTTAAGATAGACTAACTATCAGCTGCTGGCAGTTACGGTAGAGAGTTTTTATATTAACTTTTTGGTTTTCACAATCCAGTGTTGCCACAAGATTTCATACAATAACTTTCTCCCTTGCAGCCGCCACCCTCATGGGATCACTCTGATGACAAAATCACATTTGAGAAACATTTCAGAAATAGAAATCTTGCTTCAGTTACACCTTAATATATAAGAGGTCCTTCCTCTAAAAAGAAAAGAATCAGTATAGAAAACATCTGGCATTGCTAACCTTCTGCTTTATTTTTGTGATAGTGAGTTTTAAATCAAGCAGTGTAGAAGGCCCCAGAATTCCTGTTACATCACGAGTTCAGAAAGCTATTTTGTTTATAGTTTTTCTGAAAGCCCAAAGCATGTTTTGTTGTAATATCTTTAACTCACTACTTTGCTATAATTTTGATTTTTAGGGGCTGGTTTTCACCTTCAACATAAAGTTATATAGCTGAGCTAGCCAACCCTTTCCTTTTATCTCTCTTTGGTGGCCACTATAAGTAATCCACATAGCATTAGTTCTTCTTAAATCTAAAACTAGGGCATGGTGGGGGTGGTAATAGTGTATGTTTGTGTTTGCATAAAACAAATACTGAAAGGGGAAAGGAATTCATGAACTCATTCCATGGATGTTGCAGAGATAGTTGCCGCCTGTGGACCTTTGTACTGAAGTAAACAACCGTTGTAATGTATATACAAACATGTGATGAATCTTAGGAAGGAATTTGTTAATGAAATGATATACCAAAAGCAAAATTCTTTAAGTACTCTTCTGCAGCTTGCTTTTTGGGTCTCTTTAGGATATATTATGGGCATCTCATGACAGCAGCTGGAATTTTATTGTTTTGATTCTTTTCTAAGAAGTTGCAGTCTTTAAAGAATTGTAGTAATTGTGCATAGTTACCAATGACTTACACCTTTATTCATTCAAGAGTAGTATTTACTGATCAGTAAAAGGAGAATATTGTACTAGGTATGAAACATAGGTTGTGCTGGAATGGGCTTTTCTTGCATGCAGCTGACCTGGGTTTGATCCTCCAGCATCCCATATCTTTCCCTGAGTACTACCAGGTGTAATTCCTGAGTGCAGAGGCAGGAATGAGCCCTTAGCATGCTAAGGTGTGCCCCACCCAAAGTTTAAAAACCAAATAAGAAAAGTGCAATGAGTTGCAGAAGCTGATTTTTTGTTGCTCTGGATGCATTTTATTATCTGGAAAGAATCAATAAAACAAAATAACAGCAAAATTAATTTAGTACAAGAATATTACATGGGCTTAGCTTTTACTGCCCTATAAATCAGAAGGGAGATGGAAATTAAAACCAGATTAGACAGAGCATGGCTAGAAGTTTTGCCTATTTTGATTCTTGTATATTATTTTTTAGATATTTCCTTTCTTTTGTGTAAATGTCAAATTTAAGAAGACACTAGTATTTGAACATAAAAATCTGTTTTATGAAGTCCTTATTCAAATTATCCTTTAAAGCTACTGGTCCCTTGAGAGTCTGTTCCAAATGGCTTTTTTTTTTTTCATAGAACAGTAATTCATATTAATGCTTTGGTGTGCCAGAATGATTGCTATGGTCTTGTTCAGTGGTGATCAAGTCACAGCATCAACCTCATGTCCTAGTATTTGATTACCTTTGCGCATTTTCAGAAAGGTTGGTGGTTCGTGCCCACCCAGGGACCCAACAGATGTCGAGGGGAGGGCGCCACGAGTTGGAAGCAGTGTCGAAGCGAGTTCCCTTCTACCTCTGAAACCGGCGAGGAATGGATGAAAACTCAGGAATCCGTGCAGTTTTAAGGGCTTTACTATTACAGGTTCCAATATATACCATCGAGCGGAAAAGCCTCAGGACTCTGGGTTCCAGCTAGGCCCCACAGCCAGGTTACAGGCCAAGATGGCTGCCTACCAGTGTTGAGGCCCAACAGAGAATGAAGCAAAAAGCCAAGGAAGCCAAAATGGCAAAAGGGGGAAGGCTTCTTTCTTCTTTTTGGCTGTTATGGCCAGAAATCCGCCTAAACTCCCCATCCAGCCCACATTCTGGGCTGGAGCTATCTAAAATGATGAAAATTCAAGAGAAGCCTCCCCTTGGAGGCTGGGAGAGGCTACAAGCCAAATGTAAACTTCTCCTGGCAGGATCAAATGCCCTCAGGTAATTTCTCCCAGCACCTCACCCAATGTCTTTTTATATGATAATGTTTTGAGCAAGATCCGCCTGGAAAAATCTCCACAGGGTGAAAGGGGCTCTTAGAGGAGTCCCTGTAACACTTGTGGCCCAGTTACTAACATTTCAGATCTCTCTTCTCACTTCTGGATCACTAAATTTGCTTAGCTTGTTTCTTCTATGTGGGAATGACATCCCATACTTCCAGCGAAAAATACCAACATCCCGAAATCCCTCACTCTTTGTAACACAACACCCATATAACTCTTCCTGCTGCAGTTTTATTAGCGGGTGGGGCACATTCAGGTACTTGCGAGGGATTATGCCTGGATCATGTCCAGGGATCACTCCCGGATGGATCGCCGGGAGCACCATCTGTTTGCGCTGGGGATGAACAGAGTGATGTGAAAGTCTATGAAAGGCCAATGTCCTGCTGCTGTACTCTCCTCTGCACACTGTCTACTTAGAGTGGAACTGCTTTGGTGAGCTTTTATTATTTAAAATCTGTGTAGCGCACATTTCTTGAAGTTTTTTATTAAGTAATAGTTTTGGATAATTTATGTATTTATTTATGTTTTTCTTTTTTTGGGGCGGTCACACCCAGTGATACACGGGGTTATTTATGGCTACGTACTCTGGCCCATATCACCATTTGATCAAGAGGGATATTATCATGGGATGCTAGGGATCAAAGCCCAGGTCAGCTAGTGCAAGACAAACCGCTGCCACTGTGCTATTACTTTTTAATAACTATCAAAAAGAAATATATCAAAACAGATGCAATAATAAAGCATGGTTAGACTTGAGATATATATGACAGCAGGCAGAAAATGTCCCGAAATATAAATATAAATGAAGTAAAATATTTCTTTGAATTTACAATTAATGGGCAGAGGCTTGCTTTGTACAGCTGGCAGATTTTTGAAATTGACTTCTTTACTATTATGAGATAATCTGCTTTAATTCATATTATTACTTCCAGAATCTCAATTTGTTTGAGATTTCAAGAGGCTTGCCAGGTTTCCAGGAGCTATTTCAAGCGTCTTCCTTGAGAGAAAGAAGATGAGGAGGGCATCACCCTTCCCAACTTCAAACTGTACTACAAAAGAGGTAGTAGTTAAAATAGCATGGTATTGGAATAAAAACAGACCTGTGGACCTATGGAATAGATTTGAGTATCCTGACACCCATCCTCCGTGCAGCATTCCCATTTAAATCTTTGTCAAAGGAGCAAGAAATTAAATGGAAATGGAGCAAAAAGGGAGACCTCTAACAGAGTTGCTGAGGAGGAAAACTGGGCAGCTACATGTAAAAAAATGAATTTGGACCTCTGCCTGATGTACCCAAAATCCAAGGATCAAGTGGACAAAGATCTTGTATCAGGACCTGGAATCCATAAAGTGTGTAAGAAGAAAATATAGGAAAAACCCTCCACGACGTTGAAGCTGAGGTATCTTCAAAGGCGAGAAACACCACTAACAAAGCAATTGGAAGCAGAAAGTAAACATGTAGGGACTATATGAAACTAAGCGGCTTCCTGCACCTGAAACGGTGACCAGATACCGAGGCAGTTCTCACCAGAATGTCATAAATAATATTTACTTTTTAGCCCATCCGATGGGGTTAATATCAAGGATATATCCGGGCACTGTGGTAGGAGCTTCCACCAAGACAAAAAACACCCAACCCCATCATCAAAGGCTGGGGAGAAGGAAATGAACCAGAAATTTGAAGCGGGAAAAGTCGAATGGCCAAAAAAAAAAATACAAAATGCTCATAATCCTTTAATCATTGAGATGCTAAGTCAAAACTGAAAAATGAGATATCTATACCTGAGACTAGCACATATCAAAGAGCAAAGGACAACAAATGCTGGCATGGAGATGCGGGAGAAAGGGGTTTCTTATCCACTGTTGAAGTGGGAATGTCAATTAGTACCGGCCTCTTTTGAAATAATATGGACCCACATTCTCCCAAGGCTAGGGAATTCAGGCTCCATTGACACAGCCATACATACTACTCCACCAGAGGTATACCCTGGGAAGCCAGAGCCACACAGCGGAAGCACCGTCTGCGCTTTTATTTTTACTTCAACGCACTCATTTACGTAGCCAGAATCTGGAAACAACCAGATTGCCCGAGAACAGATGACTGAACAGAGAAACTTGGTGCGTCTACAATGGAATACTATGCAGCTGTAGGAAAAATGAAGTTATAAAATTTGCCAATAAATGGGTGGACATGGGAGGATCATGTTGAAGGTAGGCTGCCAGAAGGAAAGAAGGCAGTAGAATGACTGCATTATTGCCAGATAAATTTTATTTGCATATATGCCCTATATATCTGCATATGTCATGCACGCTATGGCCTTATAAACAAATATAATATCCAAGGTCAGGCAAAAACATGGATCATTATATAGAAAATTATATATATCGTTTATATAAAATATAATATATGATATATGATATCATAATACATATGTTAATACATATGTATAACATGAAATAACATAATACATATGTTAATACATAACATATAATATGCAATATACTAACATATAACATGTGCCATATCATTATATGTATATAATGATATATCCCAAGGTCAGACAAAACACCTATCTTGTCAATGGGTGAGAAATCTATCCTAGCGTGTGGGAGTCAGAGGTTAGAAGACAGTGAAGGGAACGAAGTGCTAATAATTGTTAGAAAATGATGATACCAGCCTAGAACTGAACGACCTTCGGAATATGAGCAAGGAATGCACACCACGATAACCTCAAATGTGTGTATTACAATCACAATGTGTAAAGAGAGAGAGAGAGAGAGAGAGAGAGAGAGAGAGAGAGAGAGAGAGAGAGAGAGAGAGAGAAAGAGAGAGAAAAGGAGATACAAAGAAGCCTGCCATAGGGAGCAGGCTCAGGGGAAGAGGCGAAAGAATCGGGACATTGGTGAGGAGGTGGGAAATGGGCAATGGAGGAGGGATGGTGCTGGAACTTTGTATGACTAGAGCAAACATGAACTTCTTTGCTTAATTGTATATACTCACGGTGGTATAATAAATTATTTTTAAAAAGAGAGAAATAAAGAAATGAACTAAAAAAAAATATTTGAGTTTCTCTTTATAGCTGTAGCAATTTTTTCCTATATCTCATTTACTTTGATAAAAATAAAATGTTTGGATAGTACAGCAGGTAGGGCATTTACTTGCACATAGCTGACCTGGGTTGATCATGGCATTCCATATAGTCCTCCAAATACTGTCAGGTGGCAATGATTCCTGAGGGCAGAGTTAGAGAAGTAATGCTTGAGCTTTGCTGGATGTGGGACAAAAACAATTAAATAAATAAATAAACAAATAAACAAACAAATAAATATAAAAATAGAATAATACTTGACAGAAAAAAGAACACCGGGTTAGTACTTAACAGTAGCCTTAAAGATGGTTCTTGGCCAATTCCACCGGTTATTATTTATACCATGTGTAATTCTCTCTATGTGACCACAAATATTGCCAAAATGAATGATTTCACTCTAAGATGTGGTTGTAAAGTCCTGATTTTCTGGTCTATCCCTAGGTTTTCCCTTTTCTTTTTCTTTTTCACTTTTGTTTTTGGGCCCACACTTGCGGATTGCGCTCAGGGCTACTCCTGATTCTGTGCTCAGGAGCCACTTAACTACTGATACTCACTGGACCATATACGGTATGTGATTTAAACAATATGAAGCTGCATGCTAGGCCAACACCTTAACTTTTGTACTGTCTCTCAGCCTCCTTTAACCACATTTGAGCATGCGCTGAGCCATATTCCCAGTCTGAAGCCATGTGTTGAGCCAGCTGGTGATTTTACAGCTTAGTTTGTGCTGATTGTACACTTGGGTCATGGTGCTACACATACTTGGTTGTGGTGACCTGTAGATCTCACACTTTCATCCAGCGATTCTAAGAGGCAGTGCTGCTGGCATCACACTTTGCATGTGGGGTAATGAGGAATGAGACTCAAGCTCATGTTTGCAAGGCAAAGCTCTCTACTTCTGAACTCTCCCTGGAATTCTATTTATTGAATATAAATTTGTAGCAGACTACTTAGTTCAAATTTAATGTTCTCATTAATAAACACAGTATCTTACATGCAGACTATCATAAAAGGGGCTCTATGTTGAGGCCAAAAGGCTTGTTTAGTATCTGGCTGGGACCATTCGTAGATTCACGCCTTGCTGAATTTAGTCCAACTCAATCCTTAGAGATGTTCACTCTTTGGCATCCTTAGATGTAGCATATACCTTTAAAGGGGGCATATTTGACTTTTTCCAACTATCCTGTTTCATTTCTGAATGACCAAAATTGTTAGAAAGAAAATGTTCAACAGTACATAATGAGCTAAATGTAATTCCTTATATCATTAATAATATTTTATTTCTTATTTTTTTTTTTTCTAACCTATATCTAGACATTTTTACTTATCAAGGTCTTTTAATCCTTTTAACTTGAGAATGCACTGATTTGACCGCAAACTGATATTGTTCTAGGCATTGTGCTGTTCTTCAGGTTGCAATTGCGAGGAGGGAAAGGAATGATGTCCAGCTTATAGATCCTTCAGTTTGGTGAAGGAGTAAGAAGAAGAAATCAAATAAACTAGCAGATAAAAGTGAATGTGTAACAATGTGTACATACCACAAGATCAACTAAGGTGCTCATGATGAAGGATTTGATCTGGTCACTTGGAACTTTGTGTGTGTATGTATGTAGTTGGGAATCAATATAGGGGATTAAGGCTCAAAGTAGAGATAATATAGAATATGAGAGAGGATAAAAGTCAGAAGAGAGGAAAGAACCTATATTAAAAAAAAGGCATTGAGACCAAAAATATGGTAAGATCTAATGTAACATAACTGATAACTTTCTGAAACACTTCACTCACTCAATGAATATACTGAATCTCAGAAGTACACCCCTACCTATTTTTGCAAACCAATTTTCTAATATTTTTAGATATATTTGTAGTGAACAGATTTTATTTTGCTCCAGAAAGTATAATTTGGATTACTTACATTGGAGGTACTCCACCTTAGCTTCAGGGATCCTGAAACATGCATCAATTTGGGGGTCCTCTTTGAGACCAAAAATTATTGATGAAAAGAACATAAAGTATAGAAAAAGGCTTGAAAAGAGCTCCGTAAGTGACAAGTCTCTCACTTTAAAACTTTATTTGTCTCAGAGTAGAAAAATCTGCCTCTTACCTCAGATATTCAGATAATTCATGGGCAGTGATATCCAGGGGAGTTCATAGCGGGAAATCTGAAATTGATAGACTTCCAAGTTTCTCAAAATGTAAAGAGTTTATGTTTACTTGGCTTAAGTTTGAAAATTAAATAGATCAAAAGTTGGGATTTCTTGGCAAGTCTTACCCCCAAAGCGGCCTTACAGAATGGGTTTGAAAATGATGTGTTATTTGAGTTGAGTGAGTGAGTGAGACTATAGTGTCTATCTTTCAGGCTGAGAATAATATAAGAAAGCTGAAAGCTAAGCTTGAACTGGTAGACCTTAACCACACTCCCTGGACTCAAGCTAAACTAATAGAATCTGGACTAAAGACTTCAGAAACAAAGCCTGGAGTTTCCTTCCTGAGCCATGAATGTTTATGCAGAATGTGAGAATACTTCAGCATGGCCCAAAGGCATCCCTCTGCGCCCAACCACCTCTCACTCCTTACCCTTCCTCTGGTTAGAGGAAGCTTGGAATGGGGAGACTCAGAGTTTTAAGCATACCCATTACCCGGTACACATTTTTAACACCTTTGTGTCAGAAAGGAAGGCTTGGCACCCCATTATTTAGGCTGCTACCCCGGGGGCCCAAAACCAAGGAGCCCAACCTTCAGGAGTCCATTATGTTCTGAATCATTGCCATAAGACAGGAATAACAGCAGCGCTCTGAGCACTGTTGCGTTCAGAGGAGGTCATCTGGACAGATCATAGAGCTCTTAGTATGCTTTAATTAGAGCTCAGTAAGTTATGTGGCTAAGAAGTTCCTTCCATGTTGAGGTCACCAAAGAAGGAAGTATAAAAAAGTGAGGTTAAGTGGTCAGGATTTATGAACACCAGGCCATCATCTATAGTTTACTTTTCAATTCTGTCCAGTTCGAGGGAGGTCTGACTTAGCAGCACTTGCCAGGTCCCACGCCTTTGCTACGTAGGTGCTGGGGATGGGGGAGGCTAATGTGTTAATAATCTCACTGCCCGGGGTCCAGCTCCCTGTCAAGTCTGGATCTGCTAATTTTTTTGGATCAAGTCTATTAGGTTCATCTCTGAGCTCAAAGATAACAGTCCTGGACCAGGCAGTTTAGATCGAGCTTTGCCAGGCAGATGAGGGAGTCAAGGCCAGATTTATAAGGAGATAATTAGAGAAGGCTTAGATTTATGGAGATCTTCTTTGGACTCCGAAGTTGGTTTAAGGTATTTTCATTTTAATGTCAGGGGAGCCTTCCCAATTTTTTTCTTTTTTTTATTATTTCGAGACCACTACCCATTTCTTAAGAGGACAAGAAAATTTTGAGGGCTAAAAAGGAGGTGAAAATATTCAGAATATTTGCGAAATCCTGGGAGTATTACCATGATCTCTATTTTCACCCTGCATCCCTCTGACTTCTAAAAAGGTATCTTTGCTCTCTGCGCTTTTTTGGAAATGAGCTTTAGACAGACCCCCTAGTCACGGCTCTGTGACCACTTATAAGATATTAGGATACAAACTGTTGACCTGTATTGATCTGTGGATTCTTATCTTGTATGGATATAAACTTTGCTTCAAATCCCATGTTACCTTGTATGGTACCTCAACATATTCTAAGAGGTAAATGCTCTATTTTCCTCGTTAGGCAAAGAATTAGATTTTTGGGAAGTGGGGCTTGGTTACCCCTTCTGAACTGGGGATAAAAGTAGGGACCTTGTGGCGCAGCAATGCTCAACCAGGCCATTTTAGTGTATTCTTACCCCAGTGAAGCTGTACGGGTGAGACTTAAGGGAATTTGCTGGACCTGAGATCCAAAGAGGTTAAGATGACCACATAACCTATATGGCTCTCTGGTCCAGCAGTAGGTCTTTGATTTGTCTTTAGAGTGACACTTTCTCTTTTTTTTTTTTTTATTGCTTATTTATCATTTCCCCCAATTTTATTACTTCTTTTAGACCTACAATTGAAAGATGCTCATCTTAGAGTTTGGGTTCTACAGTATTCCAACACCCATCCCTCCACTCAAACCCATCTCTCTATCACCAATGGCTCACCTCCCTCCCCACTCCCACACCCCTCAACTACTTGGCCGGGTTCTGTCTTCTTTTCTCTCTCCTCTTTTATCTCTCCCTCCTCAAACTTTCCTGCTACATCGGGAGATGCGGTATTAAGGTTATTACTATTCTCTACTCATTTTAATGGACCGCTTTGGCCTGAAATGCCGCAGCGACCTGGGCAGCGAACTGGTTTTGCTCTGTTATCTGGTCGTGAGCAGTTTCCCGGCTTCGGTTAGCGAAGTGGTGGCCGGTGTGGTGGGCGGGAGTCTCATCTGGCTGCTTCTGGGACCCCCGAGGGTGATGGGCCCAGTCCCAAAGAGCCGTCACCAGCTCCTCACGGGGGCCCGCACATAGTCAGCTAGGCCCGGCAGGCCCGAGGAGTTCCCAACTTCCCAGCTGCTTCAAAGTGACACTTTCAAACACTGGCACTTTTCATTATGTTTAGCCGTGTGGGGTTGGAAGGCGACCTGTATGCGCCTGTAACTTTTACCAGAACTAGCTTATGCTTCTGCTCCTATGGCTCAGTTCCATTTCCTGGCCATTCTTTTGTGGCTCCCTTTCTCCCGGAATTTTCATCACTTATCCTCGGGGCTTTCCTTTCCATTTCTGGCTTTATTTCATAAATTACTAATATGGATTTCCACACACCCCTTTTTTGCACTTATATACACTCTTTGGGACCATACTGGTGTTGCTTGGGGCCCTGGACCATTGGTGCGCCAGCTTGGAATTACAAGAGTCACTGTGACAAAGCCTGGAGGCTCTCTACTCAGGGTTGGCCTGTGAGAAGGCTTACGTGAAATTTTTAAAAAAGTTTATTATATACCACCATGAGACAAAGACAATTACAAAGCTGTTCACGTGATGGCATGTGAATTTTTAGGGATATTATATAAACATATCGTAATTATTATTAACATAATATGTATTATTTCTACTTATGATAGAATATAAAATATTCTATCATGTAAACTATAATATACTTTGTATTTAAATGTAAAACTATTTATATCATATATAAATGATAGCTACCATGGAAGCTGTAATGCCCAGCCCTTCACTGTGATGTTTTTCATACCATAATTATTTGCGTTTACACTTTCTAAGAAAAGCTTTGTGTATAAGAAGAAAAAATCTCAGCTGTGAACTTTCTTAATCTTCATAGTAACTGGACTAATTAATGTATTTACTTAGAAAATAGTTGGCAATGACTTCCGGTGCTTTGTTAGATTTGAAGTGACAGCTGAGAATTCATTTTCTGCAGGTGAATAGTTCTCTTAGAGCCCTCATTATTCTTTCGCACAGGCTTATCTATTTCTGCCAGTCAGATCCAGCCATCGTCTCCCTTTCTCCTCAATGAGCTGACATTTGTGCAGCGAAGAAAATCTTAAGGTTGCGGATGATTTTCCAGCAGCTTACATTGAAGAGTTGCTTGGGACCCAGCTTAGCGAAGGTACTTTGGAGGAACTCTTCCTATCCGTCTCTGTGTAAAATTTCCAGTCACCACCCCAGGCCTCCATGCTAGTTCACCATGCAAAGTAAGGCTGGATGCTTCAATAAAATTTTAATTTTGAGCAGTTCTGGAGACAAGATGTTCAAGGAAGCCTTCTACAGGGTTGGGGATTTTTTTTTTTTTTTTTTGAAGGTCTCTTGTTGGCCTGGTGATGGTTTTTCTCTCTCTGCATCTTCACCTGTCTTCCTTTTGGGAGAATCTGTGTTCTAACCTCGTCTTCTAAAGACACATGTTATCTTGCATTCAGATATGATCCTGTGACTCAGTTTAATTCTCTCCTAAAGAATTCCATGTTCAGGGGCTGGGGCGATAGCCCAGAGGGTAGGAGTTTGCCTTTGCATGCTGGCGGCCCCTGCCCGTGGTTAATGCCCAGCATCCCATATGGTCCCCCTGAGCACGGCCAGGAGTAATTCCTGAGTGTAGAGACAGGAGAAGCCCCTAAGCATTGCCGGGTGTGACCCAAAAAATAATAAAAAAAATTAAATTAAAAATTCCATGTTCAGATATAATCAACATTTGGAGACACTAAAGGTACAGAACTCCAATCTACTGGTGCACAATAGAGCCTTCTTCTGCATCTGCAACGGCCCCTCCATCACTTTACAGGAATTTTTTTTCAGAGCAAATGTAGACAAGCTCTTTATCTCAGATACTCTAAAAGGGTGGCACACCCATGTTAGCATAACTTGACAACAAAAAAGACCCAAACCCAAAGCACTTCCACTTTGTGGAACAGGAAGTGACCTGGAGCACTGGGAGGGTGGCAGAAAATCCGACAAAGGGCAAAAACTGTATTGACAGTTGTGACTCACTAGTGCAGTTATGACCAATACTAACACTATTCCTGAGTTGTCACGAAGAAGTGAGATCACTCAAAAAATTTTTTCTGGTAAAGGGTCCAAAGAAATAGTATACAGCAGGTAAGGTATTTGCCTTGCTCATGGCTGTCCCGATTCAATCCACAGCATCTTATATGATCCTCCAATGCCAAGAGTTATCTCTGATTGCCCTCAGGGTAAGTCTTTAGTACAGACTGGCTTGGTTAAAAAATAATAATAAAAATTTCTGGTAGCAACTGGTGGAAATGTTCCCATTTGATGAATTGTTCAAGAAGAGGGGATAGGCTGGAATTAGCAGCGATGAGGAGGTAGGGTTCAAAGCTAGGGTGCAAGTGTTGCACCTCACACTCAGGTCCTCAGATTCCAGCTGTGCACCCTTCTTTGCCTCTCACCCCTCCCTACCACTTTGAAGGGGTGCAAACTAGTCATCCTGTAGTGGATTCCCCCTGGGGTACCCCAGAGCTTCAGGGCTCCCGGTGCAGTTTGATCCTGACACTTTCTTTTCCTACAAAGTCCCAGGACAGATGGCAGGGGAAAAGCAAGGGAAACTATCCCCTATAGTGAAGGAAAATGTTCCCAGACCTGTAGTGGACAGCTTAGAGGAGATAGCTGGACCCACTATGTGATGCCACTAATAGCCCTTAGCCAGGGCGCTGAGGCCCAGAGGAGCTCCCAAGGAAAGGAAATTATTTTCAAGAACTTTTAAATAAAAGGTCTTGAGTGGGGGGGAGTAGTGGGGGGGACACCTGGCACTCAGAGGGTTACTCTCCGCTCTGGTTCTGGAGCCAGTCCTGTCAGAACTGAGGGATCTTATGCCATGTCAGATGAAGCAAAGTGAGCAGGGATTGTCTGTATGCAAGGCAGGGGGCCTGTCCTGCAAGAGAGCTTGAAAGAGCTAAGATTTGCCAGCTGCTCCACGGAGGAGGAGCTGTGGCAAGAGGAGCGTGTGTCCACTGCAAGGAAAGGAGTGCTGGAGTTCCTGCCCAGGTGTGAGGACACAGGCAAGTGCTCCCCTCTTGGGGAAATCCAGAAAGGAGGTCCGACCCGAAATGAAGAGACTCCAGGCCCCACTCCTCATTCTCCCCCTTCCTCTTGGGGATTCTCCCATCATGCATGTGCGTTGCTCTAAAGTCTTAAGAAGATGGACCTGGCGTCCACTTCCAGGTTAGCTGTGAAACTGTTCCTGGCACTTGGCCTCACCTCCTTCCCCTGTCTGGCCCCTGAGTTCAGTGGCTGGTTTCCTACCCCAGTTCTTTTGCAAGTTGGTTTTGTTTATTTCCTCAAATTGGAAGCACACTAGGCCACCAACACTCCCAAATCCTGGGTCCAGCTTTTCCACTAAAGTTTAACTCCCCAGTTGTGTCTGGCAGCACCTGGGCTGGGGAGGATATTTCCCCTTTTTATAAAAACCTCAGAAAAGCTTTTATAAAAACCAATTTCAGACCATCAGCTTGAGAATGTGTCTCTTTGGGGAAGCAAAGTGTTAAAGGCTCTTGTGGACCAACTTTGTACCCCCATTGTTGTAAATAAGATTTAATGATGGAACTACAAGATTTGTACTGTTTTGGGTTTGTTTGGTTTTTTTCTTTTACTATCTGCAAAAAATTATTCTCTTCCACTTGGTTTTATTGCAACATTTGAAAAAAAGACTACAAGTTGTGCTTTAAAAAAAATACAGTGAAAAGTGTTCGGGCAATTGAAAGATGTTGGACTACAGGTGCTAGAGTGATTTCCTTTTCAAAATGAAAATTCCTCAGTTTCACTGGATAAATTCTTTCTGTAGATGTCAGATCCTGCTTGGAAATCAGAAAGGTTTTCCTTTAACCCCATATATGAGTGTATAATAAAAAAGGGCTCGGATCCTACCTGCCTGACCTGATGGGCCTCAGTGAGATGTAACCAGTAGTCACAGAGATTTGCAGTTGTTTCCAAAAGATGTTCATCAGGCACTTTTTTTTTCCATCAGGTGACCTTTTTATTTAAACCATACCCTCTGTGGTGAACAGTGAATTAATATTTTAATAACCTATAAAAGCACTTTTATGACTAGACTTATATAGCATTATATTTTGTGTACATGTGTTTTGAACATGGTGCTATAAAAGAAATTAAATTATACCTGTTTTTATAATCCTGTTTTGGAATTTCTTCATGTTTTAGTATATCAGTATTTTAGAATGGGATCACCCTAGCCCCCCCACAGCTGCCCCAGGGAAGAGCGGAAACTCCATCAACGGGAACCAAGGCAAAGTGCCTTGGTTCCAGCCCGACTGACCCCCGACCCGCGTGCGCCCTGAGTTCCCGGAAACGCCTCAACTCCCCCACAGGTGTGTGTGTGTAATTCTTGCGTCTCCTGGGACCCCAAGCTGCCCCAGGGAAGAGCGGAAACTCCATCAACGGGAACCAAGGCAAAGTGCCTTGGGTTCCAGCCCGATTGACCCCGACCCGCGCGCCCTGAGTTCCCGGAAACGCCTCGACTCCCCCACAGGTGCGTGTGTGTAATTCTTGGCGTCTCCGTGGACCCTAAGCTGCCCCAGGGAAGAGCGGAAACTCCATCAACGGGAACCAAGGCAAAGTGCCTTGGTTCCAGCCCGACCGACCCGTGCGCCCAGAGCTTCTGGGAACATCCCAAAAGCTCTTCAAACCGCGCGGACGCTAAGTGCGCCCACAGCAACCCTCTCTACTACCTACCTTGTGGTCGCGCGAACCCTCTCACTACCTACCTTGCATGAGGTACCAGTGAACCTTGGTTCCTACATCCTTGCTACCCACCCAAACTCTTCAAACAGACCAGACCCCTACTAACTGTACTATCTAGTCACCCAAGAACTCACAGTTGCAACCTACAATAGTCATAATGGTAAAGCAACGCAAAATTCCATCAAGCTCTGTGAGTGAAGTCACTGGTCCAGATGAGTCAAGCAATACCAATGAGTTGCATAACCTATCTGAAAAAGAATTTCGGAAAGAACTGTTAAGGATTCAAAAGGAATTCAAAGAAGCAATGGAATGCAAAATCAATAAAATACAAGAGGACATGATAGCAGAAGTGAGGAAAATGCAAAGGGAAATGACAGGTATTAAAAAATGAGGTAAATGAAATAAAAAACACAGTGGAAGGCCATCATAGCAGAATAATAGCTACTGAAGAAAGAATTAGTGATCTCGAAGACGAGTTCCAAAGATTCTGTACACAACACCAGAAGATAGAAAAAAAGGCTCACAATTACCGAACAGACAACAAGAGATAATCGGGATGAAGCCAGAAGAAACAACATACGGATCATTGGGGTCCCAGAAGGGCAAGAAGAAAACCCTGATGAAGAAGAAACTGTCAAAGCCATAATTGCTGAAAAGTTCCCGAACTAAAGAATGCTTGCCTCTAAGATCCAAGAGGCCCGTAGAATACCAGCTAAAAGAAACCCCAACAAGAATACTCCAAGACACATCTTAATAAAAATGACAAAAACTATAGATAGGGATAGAATACTGAAAGCAGCAAGATCAAAGAAGGAAATCACATACAAAGGAACATCTCTAAGATTTACAGCAGACTTCTCTGATGAAACACTCCGAGCCCGAAACAATGGTGGGAATATTGCAAAAAGGCTCAATGAACTGCAGGCTTCACCGAGAATTCTTTTACCCGGCCAGGCTCACATTCAGATATGAAGGAAAGATACACAACTTCATGGATAAGCAACAACTCAGGAACTTCATGGACTCAAAACCAACTTTAAAAGAAGGACTGAAGGGTCTACTCTAATGCGACCAAACCCATAAGCACAACAAACACAAAAAAGAAAGATGGCACAAAATCCGATGACAATAATCTCTCTCAATGTCAATGGTCTAAATGCACCAATTAAGAGACACAGAGTGACAAAATGGATTAAAAAATTGAACCCAACATTCTGCTGTCTACAAGAAAACGCATCTGAATAAGCAGAACAAACACAGACTCAGAGTCAAAGGTTGGAAGACCATTCTCCATGCAAACAACTCCTCCAAAAAGGCTGGTGTGGCCATATTAGTATCAGATAATATAGACTTCAGGCTTAAAAAGGTTAGAAGGGACAACGAAGGCCACTTCTTATTAATTAAGGGGTATGTACACCAGGAAGAAATTACACTACTAAACATATATGCACCCAATGAGGGGTCAGCAAATACATAAAACAACTGCTAAGAGACCTCAAAGAAGACATTGACAGTAGCACAATAATAGTTGGAGACTTCAACACTGCTCTATCAACGATGGATAGATCAACAAGCCTGAAACTCACCAAGGAAATATTGGACCTGAAGGAAGAAATGGAAGAAAGAGAGCTAGTGGATATATACAGGGCTTTTCATGCCAAAAAAAGCTGAATACACATTTTTCTCTAGTGCACATGGAACATTCTCCAAGATAGACCACATGCTGAGCCACAAAGCATACCTCAATAAAATTAAAAAAGATAGAAATTGTGTCAACTATCTTTTCAGACCATGATGCACTGAAAATGGAAGTTAACCGTGCACAAAAAACAGGGAGTCAAACCAAACACCTGGAAACTGAACAGCTCACTGCTGAACAACAAATGGGTCATAGAAGAAATCAAACAGGAAATCCAAAGATTTCTGGAAATAAATGAAAATGAAGATACCAATTATAAGAACTTGTGGGACACGGCAAAAGCCGTGTTAAGAGGGAAGTTTATAGCCCTGCAAGCATTCATCAGGAAACAAGAAAGGGCCCACATAAATAACCTGACTACACAGCTGAAGACATTAGAAAAAAGACCAACAAAAGGAGCCCAACCCAGGCAGAAAAAAAGGAAATAATAAAACTTAGAGAGGAAATCAATGAGTTGGAAACCAAAAAAAAACAATCCAAAAGATTAATGAAACCAAGAGCTGGTTTTTTTGAAAAAAAATAAACAAGATTGACAAACCATTGGCAAGACTTGTAAGGACAGGGAAAGAGAAAACCCAAATAAACAGAATCAGAAATAAAAAGGGTGACATCACAACAGAAGCAGAAATCCAAAAAAGATCATCAGAGATTACTTTGAGAGCCTGTATGCCGTGAAACATGAGAATCTAGAAGAAATGGATCAATTCCTCAAGTCCTATAACCTCCCCCGGCTGAAACAAGAAGACCTCCAATACCTGAATAAACCCATCACCATCGAGGAAATAGAAACAGTAATTAAAAGTCTGCCCAAACACAAAAGCCCAGGTCCAGACGGATTCCCTAGTGAACTCTACCAAACCTTTAAGGAGGACCTACTGCCAGTCCTTTTCAAGCTCTTCCAGGAAATAGAAGAAACAGAAACACTCCCAAACAGCTTCTACGAGGCACATATCACCCTGATACCCAAAGCAGGGAGAGACAACACAAAGAAAGAAAACTACAGACCAATATCCCTGATGAACACGGATGCTAAGATCTTCAACAAAATACTAGCAAACAGAATCCAAAGACTCATCAAGAAGATTATACATCATGACCAAGTTGGATTCATCCCGGGAATGCAAGGATGGTTCAACATTCGCAAGTCAATCAACATAATACATCATATCAATAAAAAAAAAAAAAAAAAAAACCATATGATCCTTTCAATAGACGCATAAAAGCATTTGACAAGATCCAGCACCCATTCATGATTAAAAAACCTCCAGAAAATGGAATTGAAGGGACTTTCCTCAAGATAGTTACAGCCATCTACCAAAAGCCCACAGCAAGCATCATTCTAAATGGGAAAAGTTGAAAGCCTTCCCCCTGAGATCAGGGACAAGACAAGGTTGCCCCCTCTCACCTCTTTTATTCAATATAGTACTGGAAGTACTTGCCATAGCAATCAGAGAAGAAAAAGGACATCAAGGGCATCCAGATAGGCAAGGAAGAAGTCAAGCTATCATTATTTGCAGATGACATGATATTATACCTAGAGAACCCTAAACTCTCTACCAAAAACTCCTAGAAACAATAGACGATATAGTAGAGTGGCAGGATACAAAATCAACACCCAAAAGTCAGTGGCTTTCCTATATACAAATAGCGAAACAGAAGAAAGGGATATTAAGGGAAACAATTCCATTCACAATTGTGCCACAGAAAATCAAATACCTAGGAATCAACTTACCCAAGTATGTAAAGGACCTGTACAAAGAAAACTACAAGACACTGCTCCAAGAGATAAAAGAGGGACACAAGAAAATGGAAACACATTCCCTGTTCATGGATGGGGAGAATCAACATTGTCAAAATGGTAATACTCCCTAGAGCTCTGTACAGATTCAATGCAGTCCCTATAAGGATACCCATGACATTCTTCAAAGAAATTGACCGAAACGCTCCTGAGAATTTGTATGCAACAATAAACCCCCAAGGATAGCTAAAGCAATCCTCGGGAAAAAAGAAGTTGGGAGGCATCACCTTTCCCCAACTTCAAACTGTACTACAAGGCAGTAGTAATTAAAACAGCATGGTATTGGAATAAAAACAGACCTGTGGACCTATGGAATAGAATAGAGTATCCTGACACCCAACCTCAAACACATGATCATTTAATCTTTGATAAAGGTGCAACGAGTCTAAAATGGAGTAAGGAAAGCCTCTTCAACAAGTGGTGTTGGGAAAACTGGGCAGCAACATGTAAAAAAATGAATTTGGACCTGTGTCTAACACCATGCACAAAAATCAGATCAAAATGGACTAAAGATCTCAATATCAGACTTGAATCCATAAAGTACATTGAAGAAAATATAGGAAAAACCCTCCACGACATTGAAGCTAAAGGCATCTTCAAAGGTGAAACATCACTAACAAAGCAACTAGAAGAAAAGATAAACATATGGGACTACATGAAACTGAAAAGCTTCTGCACCTCAAAAA
>JAJIBD010026100.1:0-72039 GCA_021461705.1 Cryptotis parvus | reverse complement strand
AATGGGGAAAAGTTGAAAGCCTTCCCCCTGAGATCAAGGACAAGACAAGGTTGCCCACTCTCACCTCTTTTTATTCAATACAGTACTGGAAGTATTTGCCATAGTAATCAGAGAAAAAAGGACATCAAGGGCATCCAGATAGGCAAGGAAGAAGTCAAGCTATCATTATTTGCAGATGACATGATATTATACCTAGAAAACCCTAAACTCTCTACCAAAAAACTCCTAGAAACAGTAGACGCATATAGTAGAGTGGCAGGATACAAAATCAACACCCAAAGTCAGCGGCTTCCTATATACAAATAACGAAAGAGAAGAAAGGGATATTAAAGGAAACAATTCCATTCACAATTGTGCCACAGAAAATCAAATACCTAGGAATCAACTTACCCAAGTGTGTAAAGGACCTATACAAAGAAAACTACAAGACATTGCTCCAAGATATAAAAGAGGGACACAAGGAAATGGAAACATATTTCCTGCTCATGGATGGGGAGAATCAACATTGTCAAAATGGTAATACTCCCTAGAGCTCTGTACAGATTCAATGCAGTCCCTATAAGGATACCTATGACATTCTTCAAAGAAATTGACCAAACGCTCCTGAAATTTGTGTGGAACAATAAACCCCCCAAGGATAGCTAAAGCAATCCTCGGGAAAAGAAGATGGGAGGCATCACCTTTCCCAACTTCAAACTGTATTACAAGGCAGTAGTAATTAAAACAGCATGGTATTGGAATAAAAACAGACCTGTGGACCTATGGAATAGAATTGAGTATTTTGACACTAACCAACCTCAAACACATGATCATTTAATCTTTGATAGAGGTGCAAAGAGTCTAAAATGGAGTAAGGAAAGCCTCTTCAACAAGTGGTGCTCGGAAAACTGGGCAGCAACGTGTAAAAAATGAATTTGAACCTGTGTCTAACACTATGCACAAAAATAAGATCAAAATGGATTAAATATCTGAATATCAGACTTGAATCCATAAAGTCCATTGAAGAAAATATAGGAAAAACCCTCCACAACATTGAAGCTAAAGGCATCTTCAAAGGTAGCACAGCATTTTTAAAATTACACGTCGTTGCTCTTTGGTAGAGGGTGAGTATATACCAACTGTTGCTTAGCGAACTCAGGGGCTACTCCCAGTGGTAATTTGGGCAACTGGCTGGAGTTGAGAACAAGGGCCAGTGGATGTACTGATGCTTGGATTTTGGGGTGCTCGGGTCCTCCGATTTCACTCCTAGTCATGCTTGAGACATCCAGGGTTTTACTCGGAATATGTGGAGGATATGCAGCATTGGAAATACAATTCAGCTGGATAAATGGAGACATGAGCACTAATTTCTATTCTATGTCCTTGCCATTTAAATATCTTAAAATGCAATCTTTGTTTAAATTCTCCATATTGTACAGTTTTTAATGACTCTCCTCTGAGACTAATCTACAAAACTGTGCTAAAATTGAAGCAATTGACCATAGGGTACTATTTAAATTAATTGGAATTAAAACAAAATACAGTTTCTCTATTTCATAACTCAAATTATATGCATGTTTTGATAGAGGTAACCATATTTTACAGTGCAGCTATAAAACATTTTGCGATTCTATTAGACTGTGTTATATTAAGTGTCCTTAATTTGAAGAGACTTAGGACATCACTTGATTATTTGATCACTTGACATTCCGTTTTTGTCAATTTGTTCTAACGGGAACCAATAATGTTTCCATTTGTCCCTGTCATGTGCCAGTGTAGTCCAATGGCATCTGATTGCTCCAGGAATATGGAGAACCTCAAATCTTTCACTCAGGTTCTTGACGAAAAAGTCTGACCATCTTGTCTGTGGGCGATCATGTGATCTTTTGACATTCCGTGGGTTCCAGTTGGTAACAGCACTAGTCTAGCAGTCATCTAAAGAGGCATTACATGTCCAGTGGATCTGATTTTTGATGCCTTGTCAAATGAGTCAGCTTCCCTGAAACTCCATCTTCGATAGAGGTCAGAACTTTGGATTTCTTCTCTCACTTGAGTGAGGCATGATATTCTAAGCATTGCTCTTTCATTCCTGTTTGGGAAACACAAATAGAGTTCTCATCCTGCTTTTCGTAGGGGCCCAGGTCTCTGAGGCATATGTTAATGCAGGGAGAACAGTGGAGTCCAAGAGATGTGCACGGAGCCGGAGGTTCTTTGTCCTTTTAGCTATTTGTTAGATTCTCTTGAAGGCAGTCCACATCACTCTCTTCCTCCTGCACAGTTCATATTTTAGGTAATTTATCATGCTGAGTTCTTGACCTAGGTACACATAACTGCTGCATTCAGAGATGTTTGTTCTAAAGAGAGTGAATGGAGCATGTGGAACTAGTTGGCTTTTCATGAACATTGTTTTGTTGAGGTTCAAATGTAGAACTATCTTTCCACATTCAATGTTGAAGTCAGCCAGAATTTGTGCCACTTGGCTAATACTTGGTGTTATTAGAATGATGCAATCCAGTGAAACAGAGGTGGTATAGTTGCCAATATGTCTATCTTCACTCCCATTCCTTCCCATTGTAATTGTTGCATGACGTTCTTTTTTTTCTGGCTCTGTATTTTATTTATTTATTTATTTATTTTTATTTTTACAATTACAAAGATATACAATTAAAAAGTTTATATTTCGGTTTTCGGTCATACAGTGTTCCAGCACCCTTCCCTCCACCAGTGCCCATCTCCCACCACCAACATCCCCGGTTCCCTTCCCGGTCCCCCAGCCCTCCTCCATGGCAGGTTCTTTATTTCTTTCCCTTTCTCTTTTTCTTTTCCTTCCCTTCCAGACTATGGATTACAGAACATACATTAAAGGGTTGTCATGTGTATCCTTTTGCCTCTATTTAATGCTCAGTTCTAGGTTGGCATTAGTACCCTAGACAATTGTTAGCAAACTGTTCCATTTTCTGTCTTACCTAGCTTCTGATTCCCACACTTTTTGTGATAATTTCCACCTTTGACAAGACCTCCTGATATATGTTTCACTTGATATTGGATATTGGTGTCATAATATGTACATATATATTTACATTATGCAGATAAATGCAGTCATTCTGTATCTGTCTCTCTCCTTCTGGATAATTTCGCTCAACATAAACTTCTCCATGTCCATCCATTTATAGACAAATTTTATAACTTCATTTTTCCTGAAAGCTGCATAGTATTCCATTGTGTAGATGTACCAAAACTTATTTATCCACTCATCGATTTTCAGGCACTCTGGTTGCTTCCAGATTCTGGCTATTGTGAATAATGGTGCGATGAATATAAAAGTAGGGATGGTGTTTCCGCTGCGTATTTTTGGTTTCCCAGAGTAGATTCCCAGGAGTGGTATGGCTGGGTCAAATGGGAGTTCAATTTCTAGTCTTTGGAGGAATGTGCATATTGTTTTCCAGAAAGGCTGTACCAGCCGGCATTCCCACCAACAATGGATGAGTGTTCCCTTTGCCCCACATCCATGTCAGCACTTGTTGTTCTTGATCTTTTGAATATGTGCCAGTCTCTGTGGTGTACAGTGATATCTTATTGTTGTTTTGATTTGCATCTCTCTGATGATTAGTGATGATGAGCATATTTTCATATGTTTTTTGGCCATTTGAATTTCTTCCTAAGTGAAGTTTCTGTTCATTTCTTCTCCCCATTTTTTTGATGGGGTTGTTTGATTTCTTCTTGTAAAGTTCTACCAGTGCCTGATATATCCTGGATATTAACCCCTTATCAGATGCGTATTCGGTGAATATTCTTTCCCATTCTGTGGACCGCTTTTTTTTATCTTAGTCACTGTTTCTTTTGAGGTGCAGAAGCTTTTTAGTTTCATGTAGTCCCATATGTTTATCTTTTCTTCTAGTTGCTTTGTTAGTGAGGTTTCACCTTTGAAGATGCCTTTAGCTTCAATGTCTTGGAGAGTTTTTCCTATATTTTCTTCAATGTACTTTATGGGTTCAAGTCAGATATTGAGATCTTTAATCCATTTTGATCTGATTTTTGTGCATGGTTTTAGACACAGGTCCAAATTCATTTTTTTACATGTCGCTGCCCAGTTTTCCCAACACCACTTGTTGAAGAGGCTTTCCTTATTTCATTTTAGACTCTTTGCACCTCTATCAAAGATTAAATGATCATGTGTTTGAGGTTGGGTGTCAGGATACTCAATTCTATTCCATAGGTCCACAGGTCTGTTTTTATTCCAATACCATGCTGTTTTAATTACTACTGCTTTGTAGTACAGTTTGAAGTTGGGAAAGGTGATGCCTCCCATCTTCTTTTTCCCGAGGATTGCTTTAGCTATCCTTGGGGGGTTTATTGTTCCATACAAATTTCAGGAGCGCTTGATCAATTTCTTAGAATAATGTCATGGGTATCCTTATAGGGGCTGCATTGAATCTGTACAGAGCTCTAGGAAGTATTACCATTTTGACAATGTTGATTCTCCCCATCCATGAGCAAGGACTATGTTTCTATTTCCTTGTGTCCTCTTTTATCTCTTGGAGCAGTGTCTTGTATTTTTCTTTGTGCAGGTCCTTTACACACTTTGGTAAGTTGATTCCTAGGTATTTGATTTTCTGTGGCACAATTGTGAATGGAATTGTTTCCTTAATATCCCTTTCTTCTCTTTCGTTATTTGTGTACAGGAAAGCCACTGACTTTTGGGTGTTGATTTTGTATCCTGCCACTCTATGCGTCTATTGTTTCTAGGAGTTTTTTGGTAGAGACTTTAGGGTTCTCTAGGTATAACATCATGGCATCTGCAAATAATGATAGCTTGACTTCTTCATTGCCTATCTGGATGCCCTTTATGTCCTTTTCTTTTTTGATTGCTATGGCAAGTCCTTCCAGTACTATATTGAATAAAAGAGGTGAGAGTGGGCAACCTTGTCTTGTCCCTGATCTCAGGGGGAAGGCTTTCAACTTTTCCCCATTTAGAATGATGCTTGCTGTGGGCTTTTGGTAGATGGCTGCAACTATCTTGAGGAAAGTCCCTTCAATTCCCATTTTCTGGAAGGTTTTAATCATGAACAGGTGCTGGATCTTGTCAAATGCTTTCTCTGCATCTATTGATAGGATCATATGGTTTTTATTTTTTCTTTTATTGATATGATGTATTATGTTGATTGACTTGCGAATGTTGAACCATCCTTGCATTCCCGGGATGAGTCCTACTTGGTCATGATTTATAAAAGACTCACAATTACCGAGCAGACAACAAGAGATAATCGGGATGAAGCTAGAAGAAACAACATACGGATCATTGGGGTCCCAGAAGGGCAAGAAGAAAACCCTGATGAAGAAGAAACTGTCAAAGCCATAATTGCTGAGATGTTCCCGAACTAAAGAACACTTGCCGCAAGATCCAGGAGGCCCGTAGGATACCAGCTAAAAGAAACCCCAACAAGAATACTCCAAGACACATCTTAATTAAAATGACAAAAACTATAGATAGAGATCGAATACTGAAAGCAGAAAGATCAAAGAAGGAAATCACATAAAAAAGGAACATCGATAAGATTTACAGCAGACTTCTCTGCTGTAACAGAGAAGTCTGCTGAAACACTCCAAGCCCGAAAACCATGGTGGGATGTTGTGAAAAGGCTCAATGAACTGCATGCCTCACCAAGAATTCTTTACCCGGCCAGACTCACATTCAGATATGAAGGAAAGATACACAACTTCATGGATAAGCAACAACTCAGGAACTTCATGGACTCAAAACCAACTTTAAAAGAGGAACTGAAGGGTCTACTGTAATATGACCAAACCCATAAGCACAATAAGCACAAACAGAAAGATGGCACAAAATCTGATGACAATAATCTCTCTCAATGTCAATGGTTTAAATGCACCAATTAAGAGACACAGAGTGACAAAATGGATTAAAAAATTGAACCCAACATTCTGCTGTCTACAAGAAACACATCTGAATAATCAGAACAAACACAGATTCAAGGTTGGAAGACCATTCTCCATACAAACAACTCCTCCAAAAAAGACTGGTGTGGCCATATTAGTATCAGATAATATAGACTTCAGGCTGAAAAAGGTTAGAACGCACAACAAAGGCCATTTCTTATTACTTAAGGGGTATGTACACCAGGAAGAAATAACACTACTAAACATATATGCACCCAATGAGGGGCCAGCAAAATACATAAAACAACTACTAAGAGACCTCAAAGAAGACATTAACAGTAGCACAATAATAGTTGGGGACTTCAACACTGCTCTATCAATGATGGATAGATCAACAAGACTGAAACTCATCAAGGAAATATTGGCCCTTAAAGAAGAAATGGAAGAAAGACATCTAGTGGATATATACAGGGCTTTTCATGCCAAAAAAGCTGAATACACATTTTTCTCAAGTGCACATGGGACATTCTCCAAGATAGACCACATGCTGAGCCACAAAGCATACCTCAATAAAATAAAAAAGATGTAAATTGTGTCAGCTATCTTTTCAGACCATGACGCACTGAAAATGGAAGTTAACCGTACACAGAAACAGGGAGTCAAACCAAACACCTGGAAACTGAACAGCTCACTCCTGAACAACAAATGGGTCATAGAAGAAATCAAACAGGAAATCCAAAGATTTCTGGAAACAAATGAAAATGAAGACACCAACTATAAGAACTTGTGGGACACGGCAAAAGCCGTGTTAAGAGGGAAATTTATAGCTCTGCAAGCATTCATCAGGAAACAAGAAAGGGCCCACATAAATAACCTGACTACACAGCTGAAGACATTAGAGAAAGACCAACAAAAGGAGCCCAACCCAGGCAGAAAAAAGGAAATAATAAAACTTAGAGAGGAAATCAATGAGTTGGAAACCAAAATAACAATCCAAAAGATTAATGAAACCAAGAGCTGGTTTTTTGAAAAAATAAACAAGATTGACAAACCATTGGCAAGACTTGTAAGGACAGGGAAAGAGAGAACCCAAATAAACAGAATCAGAAATAAAAATGGTGACATCACAACAGAAACCACAGAAACCCAAAAGATCATCAGAGATTAATTTGAGAGCCTGTATGCCATGAAACATGAGCATCTAGAAGAAATGGATAAATTCCTGAAGTCCTATAACCTTCCATGGCTGAAACAAGAAGACCTCCAATACCTGAATAAGCCTATCTCCATTGAGGAAATAGAAACAGTAATTAAAAGTCTGTCCAAACACAAAATCCCAGGTCAAGACGGATTCACTAGTGAACTCTACCAAACCTTTAAGGAGGACCTACTGCCAGTCCTTTTCAAGCTCTTCCAGGAAATAGAAGAAACAGAAACACTCCCAAACAGCTTCTACGAGGCACATATCACCCTGATACCCAAAGCAGGGAGAGACAACACAAAGAAAGAAAACTACAGACCAATATCCCTGATGATCAAGGATGCTAAGATCTTCAACAAAATACTAGCAATTATGACATTCTTGAGGGTGGCACTGTAGAATTTCGGTGAAATGGTATCACCCTAGCGAACCCCTATTTTTACCTCAATGATCACTTCCTTGTAGAATGGTGAGATCCTGGGTGTGAATCCATAATGCAGCTCAGAAAGGATCTTGATGTATTGAGTTCAAACTCCCTGTTTGGCTAGGGCTTTGATGACCACTTCAGTCTCTACAGAATCAATGGCTTTCTTTAAATCAATGAATGTGAGGCAGAGTGGCATCACTGTCAGGTTTGAACTCCCTACAAACCTCAATGAGTTTGGTTACCATGTGGATATGGTCAATTGCGCTGAATCCTTTTTTGGAGCCCAGCTTGCTCACATTGTTGTCCTTCATCTAATGTTCTGCCAATCCTGTTCAGGATGACTAGAGTAAACAGCTTGTAGATGATGGACAAGAGGCAGATTGGGTGATAGTTGACAATGTCATGGAAGTCTTTCTTCTTGAACAGTAGAACTGTCCTGCTAATTTTCCATTGGGAATAAACCTTGCATTTAGACAGGTAGCATGTGAAGAGCCTAGCCAGTGTATTGATGAGTACTGAAGGCATATTCTTCACGTGTTCAGGTCGAACTTTGTCTGGGACTGCTGCTGTTCTCTTCTTTATATGTCAGATTTCAGAAGGAAGAACGTTGGGAACAACATAAACAACCTGTGGAATTTGGTATGTGGGCAGGTGAACATGACTATTAAAGAGATCTGAGTAGAAATCATAGATAATTTTCTCCATTGCTTTTCTGAAAGATATGACAGATCCATCAGGAAACCGGAGGGCAGTCATCTTGGTCTTATACTTGGCGAAGGACAGGCATTGTGAATGCTTTTCCCAGCTTCTGCTATATCAGATAGCGTTGCTGCTCTTATCTCTTTGAGGTCTTCCTTTATCGCTTCTCTGCTTTGCAAGCTTCGATGTTAGCTTATGGTTGTCTGAGGTTTTTAGTTAAAGTCTACATAAGAACAAAGAATAAAAAACAGAAGGGAGAACATTGGGAGCTTTCTTTAAACTTGCCTTTATCCGGGGTTAGAGCTATAGTACACTGGGCAGGGCATTTGCCTTGCATAGTTCAACCCAGGCTTGATCTCCCGGCATCCATGCAGTCCCCAGTGGCTACCAGGAGTTATTCCTCCTGCAGGACCAGAAACAAGTCGTGAACACTGACGGCACAGTACCCAAACCAACGTAAACCAAGCTAAACAACAACAAATGAACAAACCCCTTCCCTTATTTGTCTAAATAAAATTTCTCTAAAAAGGAGTTCAAGTGTCCAAGTTCCTTTCTCCAGAGTTCCACAGATCAGAATTTTATTTCTATTAGAGAAGTTCAAAGGACAGAGCGTAGCACTGATTATAGGCAAGCAGAAGTTCGTACCATAACCGGGCAAAGTTGATCATAAGCTGTTCCATCTCTATCAAAACTCCCTGTTACTAAACTCTCCTGTCCTACTATAAGCTCCCATATATCACACATCTTGTATCCCATCCCATCTATCATTATTTTAGTATTATTCTTTTACAACATGACACACCTTGGTATGCAGCATGTAGCGAGATGAGAGCCTACTACTGAGTGTTTATCACCTGCATGGCAAGCCTGGCAAGCTATGTGTGTTAAACTTGATATGCCAAAAACCAGTAACAATTATAGACCTCATTCCCATGACCTGAAGGAATGGTTTGAGGCTCTTCCCGTTCCTGGAGCCAGCAGATGCCCTTGGGCTACACTAGCATGTGACAAGATGTGTGGAGATGTTACTGGTGCCTGCTCCAGCAAATCGATGAACAATCGGAAGACAAGTGACAAGTGACAAGTGACAAGACAATATCTACATACCCCATACCCCATTCACCCTCCTATCCAGACTATTTTAGAGATCGATCTATTGAAGATAGGAGATCAGAGGGTTAAAAATAACTCTTTATAGCCTGTATTTAATTTGTTGCAATGACTTTAATTAAGGTTAAAAACAAATTGCTTACTTTCATGAATTTCCATGTTTTTTGTATGCTTGTTCCTTAGTGCTATGACTTCTTATTCTTTCAAAATCTATTCCTCAAATGGATCCAGTGGCATTCAGTCAAGGTTATTCCTTCAGTCTTAAGGTCACCTTAAATGCTGCAAGCCTCTTTACCAACTCAGCCCACAATGATTTTTCTCTCATATTTAAATATTTAAAGCACCAGTTAGCTAAGCATTTGAATGACATTTACTTTGCATTGCTTTTTGAGCAGTTCTGTGATGTCATGGAATAAAGCCTAGAATTTTTTGTTTGGAAAACATGGGTTATATCTTGATTCCACTATTTGATAGCCACATGATCTTGGGCAGGTGTTCTGGTTTCCAGATCTGTGAAGTGAAATTAAAAACACCACCTTTTGCCATTTCTTTCATTGAGTTTTCTGAAGATAAGGTGCCAAAGTTTGTGAATTGTGTAAAATTTTAATACTAATCATTGTACTAATAGAAGTCAAAAGAGTTGTTGTTTTGCTAGTGTAATATAATTTATTTGCTCCTAACTGTTTTCAATAAGACCCTTTCATATTTTAAATTTTGTTTATTACCATAATATATAGAAGGAAGTTCTTGGTATGATTGGAATTTGTTCAGTTTGAAGATTACAGTGCTTCAATGGCCATCATAGTAATGTATTTATTACATGTGTAAATAATAATATATGTTACAAAATTCAATTTTAGAGAAATTAGCAATGTAAATATTTCAATATTTTAAAAATTATAATTACACATTTTAAATAACATGCAAGGTTTTTTTTTTTCCTGAGATGATAAAAAATAACACAAAAAAATAATCAAATAAATTATTTGGTTCTCTGTACTTTGTTCTTTTCCAGATTTCTATTGTAAGCTGATGTAGAAAAAATATCCAAAATAGTTAAAGTCAGCTGAATATCCAATTTCAGTTATATTTATATTCATTTAGACTTATTCCCTTTGTTAATCTGAAATTGTCATGATTATTTCCATTTTTCTTTTTTGATTTTTGTAAAGCTTAAAACCAACTGATTAGGTATAAATCCCCACAGTTCCTTTACCAGTTGTTAGGAGCAGTAAATGAGAGAATTCAAATCAAACTCCTTCAAGTTAAAGCAGAGGCAAGTAGAGTGTATACAGGTGCTCCAGTAAATGCATGGTCGTGTTAGGGAATGCTTTTCGGGATTTTTTTTCCATCTTAGAAGCAGAGATTATGAAGCACAATAAACTGAAGTGAAAGCTTCAACAGAAAGTAATATTCAGACTCAAGTCAATAGTCTCTGTTGTAAAAAAATAGACCCTGAAATCAACTGTAAGAGCTCTCTTGGGACTTTATAAGTTTAACTCATACTTAGGCGTTCTAGAAAACAGAAGGGGGAAAAAATAACTCTGATTTCAAAGCAGAGAATTCCGTGCAGTTCACTTGCTTTAATGTCAAAGTAACACAGTTAGCTGGGCATTGGGAATTAGCACTGCCCTAGCCATTAGCAGATTTAGAAAAAAGTGGGGGGGCTATAAGTGTGAAAAAATATTATAAAGAGTAATCGAGTAAGCTTTAAGAATAAATCTCTAGAGTGCTGAGCAGTAGATAGGATGCTGGAGAGCTAATAGGGTGTTTGCCTTATAGGTAACATAGCTGTGTTTGATCCTTGGCACCCAATATGTTTTTCTGAGCCTTGCCAGGCATAAGTGTTAAGTACTGCAGGTTGTTGCCCAAAATGTCAATCCCTTTACAAAAAAAAAAAAAAAAACAAACAAACAACAACAAATCCTTCTCACAGGACTTGAAGATTAGAATATCTTCTTTTTTCCTCTATTTTGAAACTCTCCCTTTCTGATGAATGTCTTCCAGATCCTGCCATTAGTGAATGTTACACAGAAAAGTAAGACCCTCAACACATTTCTAATTAGATGACGTCCATGCAACCAACTAAACTTAGCTATAAAATACTGCCTCTATGATGTGAGGAATGTCAGATTCTATCTGCAATTACAATCTTGCCCAGTTTTCCTGTGAACACTGAGCTTTAGAAATCGCCTATGAAGTTGGTGTGGTAGATCTCCAATTTATTTCCTTTACCAGAAATGAATGGAAAAATTTAATTTTCCTTATTTATCTCTGGGAAAAATAAGATTTGTAATTCCTGGGAACATAAATGCTAAAAATGGCTGAAGTATAATTTTGTTTATTCAAATTAATGATCCACTCACCCCCTAAATATAAGGATTTTTGATATGTTAGTAAATGAATATTAAAAATTATATGAACATGTGGATATGTTTGGTGATATCTTAACAATATCTTTAGCTATATGGGTAAATGAAATGCTCAGAGATGTAAGTGAAGGGCGATTTAGCCAAGCAATGGTTTGCAAATGTTTCTCATAAAAGAAAACAGCAAACATTTCTCTCCTAATTGTCATATAATTGGATTTTGTTAGCTACATATTCATGCATGAAAGAAATGTATGCATGTATATTCATGCATCTATACAGGTTCATTTATGTATCCATGAAGTTTTATTTTTATATATACATATAATTTGTATATATTTGAAACACAGAACAAGAAACTGACAAAAGTGTTTCTTATAGGATGATATCTTAAATGGGTAAAAATGCAGTATTTGACATTGTAACAGTACACTGAAATCAATCTACTTACCTAAGAAAGTAATCTGCTTATCTAAGATATTAACTGACTTAACCTAATGTAGAAGGTCTACTAAGAGGAAAGAAATATTTAAATGGTATTGGATCCTGTATGTGTGTTATGCTTAACTTTAATTTAATACACAGAGACACATCATCATACAAACTAACATATCCACCATGGCAAATACATTCCAAGGATAAACATCTCTAGAATTTTAGTAATGCAATGATAGTACATCCCCTGAAACTAAAAAAATATATTTATGCCTCTCATTGCTTGTCTGATTGAACTTTTTGGCCCTTTAGCATTTATATTCTTCTTGTTGGCTATCATCCCCCTATAAGCTAATGAGATTTGAGTCGCACTGATTCAATTCAACTCAAAAACTAGAAAGTGATGTGTAACTAAAACAGTCCACATATGCTATATCTTTTGCTACAGTGCTTAGCTCTAAAATGACATTAGCTCCTAACCAAGCAATGAGTTTTTTGTGAGGAGAAGAATGGACATAAAGTTTAAGTTTACAATGTAAGTCAAAATATCGATACTAGAGAAGGCTTCTTTATACAGGTCTTTAAGTTAGAAAAAAATCATAGAACTTCTGGTGACTATTTTAGCTATGAACAGTAAGAAACTGGCCAGAGTGATACCGACAGATAAGTCAGGCAAGAAGTCATTCTGGAATGGGAGCTTATTAAGCCTATATAGTGTGGAAAATGTAGGTCATTAAATTTCATAGGCTGACAGGTAGTTCAAGATTATAGCATTGAATTGGCTGATCTCAACATATGCCTTAACCTCAGGAATATCACCTTTCAGGATGACATCAGGTTGAGGTGACTATATTTTGTTTTTTTTTAAAGTGTTTAGAAATGACTGAATGATATGGTCCATACGCTTTGGTACTTATATCATCATTTATAGGTAGACCCCTTTAAATACTTGATCTATAATTGATAATTCAAATAAGAGAAAAGTCTCAGAAGAATAGAAATAATTTTCCATATTTCGAAAACTTTTTTGATTAAGGCAATTTGATTTGCAATGTATTATTAATGATTTCTCACAAACATGATTTCAACTCACATTTATTAACAGTATACTCACCTCCCTCCCCCAAGGTCCCCAATCAAACCTCCCCAAACTCAGTTCTATGAATGTATCAATTCTTCTTTGTGTTGCTTTAAACCCTTAGTTGTTTCCTTACTGTGTATCTTTAAGTCCCACATATGATAATTCTATATCTATCTCTTACCATATTTCTTCCTGTTCACACTATAACAGAGCTTGAGCCCAAGAAACTCTCTTGCAAAGGCAGGGAGGAATAGCAATGGTCTCTTTTTTTCCAGGTGTGGGTAAAAATAAAGTAGAATCATCAAAGCTACTACTTGGGGGTTGTAGTTTCATCTTGGGAAGGACATTTGGACCTTGAGACATTATATGTGTTGGGGAGATAGCATGACCATGAGACTTATAACTCACTCTGGGCTGGAATATTTAAGAAACGACAGTAACAAAGTAAACAAGATTTTCTACTTTTTTTTTTTGCTTCCACATAACAGAACCATTAGTCACATCAAGAATAAATGAATGTGTTGTTTCTGATGTTTAGTTTGTAATAACTGAGCAAACAATGGCTAACTTAAGCCTCACACATACACATGCAAAAAGACATATGAGATAAAAGCTTAATTAACACAAAGTAAGCTTGACCCCAGTTGACACAAATACTAAACTAAATATCTGGAAGAGTGCGAATTAATGTGGTTCAGGAGGTCTTAGCACAATGGAAAGTAATAACATTTTTCTCTAGAGAGTTGACATTAAGATAAACTAGTTATTGCCTTTCCATTCAAGATTCCAAACTACAAGTAAATGTAACTTAATTGCCCTGGCACCTACCTTAGACCTATGTTTGCAGAGATGAAAAATGGACAGCAGTGGCAAATGGCTTTGATGGCAAGAAATGGGTCATTTTTTTTCTTCAAAAATAAAATAAAGGTATATATAACTAGGTGGACCCTAATTTATATCTGATGAACCTAAGTAAAGTGGTAAGTTATTAGATATGCTACAAAACAAAGAAAAGCAATCCACCCATTTGTCACTATTTTTTATTCTTTTTGGGTAACACCCAATGATGCTCAGGGGTTACTCCTGGCTCTGCGCTCAGGAATTACTCCTGGCAGTGCTTGGTGACCATATGGAATGCATAGGATTTAACCCAGGTTGGCCGAGTGCAAGACAAACGACTTCCCTGCTGTACTATGACTTCAGCCACCTCCATTCACCACTGGAAGTGAAAAATATGCTGGTCTTCAGAAACTGAAATGAACGGGAGCTCCTGGGTGGATCATAACTTATTTCAAGAGTAAGTTTGAGAAACAAACATCTTGAAAGACAAGATAAAAAATCATTTAAAGATGAAAAATAAAGTTGTTTTTAAAATATAGCAGTAAGTAATGAAAGATTCAGAATGAGTCTTCCAGAAGCATGTTGATATGGTACTTAATAAATTAAAATATCCTCATTCAATTATATGGATGTTTATTATAACACTTTGAACATATGAGTTGCTAGAATCTTGTAGACCATTTAGTTGACTCCCACAAGATTATTATTATTTTTTCTTTTTTGGGTCCCACACAGCAATGCTAAGGGGTTACTCCTGGCAGTGCTGTAGGGACCATCTGGGATGCTGGGGATTGAAGTCCAGTCTGTCGTGCGCAAGGCAAACACCCTTGCCCCCTGTACTATCACTCTGACTCACAATATTATTTGTATCTTTTCTAAACTCTTATGTTTAACCCCTGTCTTCAGGTCACTAGTTCTATTCTGTTTTTTTTTTAGACAAAGAGTGGGTTAATGAGAAAATGGGCCAAATAATGCATAGATTTAACAAGAGAAGCATCACCTCATGATTTACTTATTCACTGTGATGATTGATGAAATTATTTGGAAATTTAAGATTGTTGACATAAAAGTTCCAGTTATTCTGGAACTCACAAGAAATAATTTTACTGCCATAATACATTTATTATAAATTATACTAAAAGAATGTCTAGGTGGAGGAATTCAAATACAAGTATGTGTATCCCATGCACTATATGTGACTGGTGTGCACTTAAACTTTAGCTAGTAAAATCTGAAGGAAGTGGAGTAGTAGTATAAATCAATTCATTTGAAACACTGGGGAAGTTCATTATTTGAAACCACCTACAAATAAACCCTTTTGTCAAACGATGCTTGTAAATATTGATTTTTTAAATATTGGATTTTCTGGAATACATAACTCATGTTTATGTGAATCTATAAAATCTAATCTCAAAAGGGAGAATGGCTCCCTACTGATTAGACACACACACACACACACACAAGCACACACATGCACACCCACACCCCTTATTCACTTTCCAAAATATCCATAAGTAATTTACTGATAAACAAACTGAAAAGTCCAACAATTTGGGAGGACACTGGTGAAGAAGCATGATTTTGCTTCAAATAAATAGGGCTTCTCCCAGCCGGACAAACAATAGCAGCATTGTGTCTAGACGAGACTCTGCCAGGCTTTGGAAGCTTTCCGAGTCAAACAGGAGGAATTCTTCATTAGGCCATGGGTCTTTCCCAGAAAGCATTTTTGTCATGACAAAAAGCAGATTTTCTTCTTGCTACTACTAGTTGGAAGAGAAACATGAAATGCTGAAGAGAAACATGAAATGCTCACCACTGAAAAAGTTGAAAACTTGAAAGAGCCTATCTATCATCCTACTCTGTCCTCTGGGTTCCTGAATTAGCAAGATTTGAAAGTATTACTAAATATTAAAAAAATAAAACAATTGGAAAAGAAGGGCTGGAAACTGGCATATAATTTGTTGTTTTTGTTTTGTGGCTATATCCATCCATCGCTCCGGGCACATCTCTTCAACTCTACCATTCTCCCTGCATTAACATAAGCCTCAGAGACCTGGACCCTAAGAAAGCAGGATGAGAATGCTATTCGGGTCTCCCAGAGAGGCACCGAAAGAGCTATGCTTGGAATATCACGTCTCACTCAAGTGAGTGAAGGAATCGGAGTTATGACCTCCATCGCTATTCCAGAATCAGGGACGCTGTCTCTTTTGCCAAGGCATCGAAAATCAGATGGGCTGGACATGTAATGCGATTTGGAGACAACCGCTGGACTAGAGCCGTTACCGACTGGATCCCACGGGATGTCAAAAGATCACGTGGCCGCCCACCTACAAGATGGTCAGACTTCCCTTGTTAAGACCCTGAAGGAACGGTTTGAGGCTCTTCATATTCCTGAATCAACCAGATGCCATTGGGCTACGTTGGCACGTGATAGGATCCAATGGAAATGTTACTGGCGCCCGCTCAAGCAAATCGATGAATAATGGGATTCAAGTGATCAAGTGATCAAGTGATCCATCCATCATCATGTACTCCTGGCTCTGTGCTCTAAGGATCACTTCTGGGAGGTGGGAGCTCAGGAGATGGAGGATTGAACCTGGCTGGCCACATGCAAGCAAGACCTTCCCATTGTATTTTCTCTCCTTTCACTCACATAGGAAGTTACGGTGAAAGTTTAGTTGACATGCAAATAAATGCAGTCATTCTGTATCTGTCTCTCTCCTTCTGGCTAATTTCGCTCAACATAATCTTCTCCATGTCCATCCATTTATAGGCAAATTTTATAACTTCACTTTTCCTTACAGCTGCATAGTATTCCATTGTGTAGATGTACCAAAGCTTCTTTATCCAGTCATCGATTTTCGGGCACTCTGGTTGCTTCCAGATTCTGGCTATTGTGAATAATGCTGCTATGAACATAAAAGTAGGGATGGTGTTTCCGCTGCGTATTTATGGTTTCCCAGAGTAGATTCCCAGGAGTGGTATGGCTGGGTCAAATGGGAGTTCAATTTCTAGTCTTTGGACTAATGTCCATATTGTTTTCCAGAAGGGGGAGGGAACCGGGGATGTTGGTGGTAGGAGATGGGCACTGGTGGAGGGACGGGTGCTGGAACACTGTATGACCAAAACCCAAACATGAACTTTTTAATTGTATATCTTTTTATTTGTATATCTCACAGTGGTATAATAAAATACTTAAAAAATAAATAAAAAAATAAAAAATATTACAATAAAAAAGAAAGTTTAGTTGAAACTCCATTTTATTATTTTTTTTATTTAGAAACTATTAAAAGCAGAAAGAAAACCAGGAATCAAAGGTATAAATTTCATTTTCAATAAAACTCAGAGGCAGTTGAATCCCCTAATTTTGAAGGACCTAAGAACAGGGGAAACAGCGCAAGAATGTGACAGAGCACACGGAAGCCACATATGATGATATTCAGATTCCAAGTTACTTTCTGAAATAAAAAAGTCCAATCATACTTTTGCAGTATTAGACTCAAGATGGATGTATATAATAATAGTATAAATTAAAAAAAATCTAGTTTCTCTTGATAACTGGAAAAGAACTGAATGAAACGCTGTAGATGAAAGCTGTCAGTAGTTCTGAAGGCAAATAGTTTCTGCATGTCAAGAAATTATAGAGCAAATGAAACTTTTTGTCCCATAACTTTAGCCAAAGAAAAATATATTCAAATTTAGGCAAATTTTATTTTTTCTTTTCAGGAACTTCTGCAGATACACCCCTACTGTAAAAGCCCCATTAATTAAAATTTAAGTGCTTAAAATAAAACTAAAAAAATTGATAAAAGAATAAAAGTCAAAGGAAAACAAACACTGAACCTACAAGGAAGACTTTTAAGTATATTAAAATCGATATATTGATGATTGAAAATAACGTAAGGTATTTATCCTTTTTTGTTATAAACACAAGTGAAGTGCTGAGATAATACAGTGATCAAGGCACTTGCTTTGCACATACACGAATATGTTCAATCCCTGGCACCACCTATGTTCTCCAACACACCTCCAGAAATGATACCAGATCACAGAGCCCAGAGTGTGCCCTGAGCATGCCAGGGAGACTCCAAACCCCAGAGACCAAACCTTAATACACAGGAACATACTTAACATTTTAAAGAGAAATACATAAAATATGAGGTAACGTGTTATTTTTCAAAAACTGAGTTAAAAAACTAAATATAGACTAATTGGTAAATCCTGCTATGAACACTGAAGAGAAAATAGAGGAATGTACAAAACACAAATATGCAGTTTTTAAAAAGTCTAGTACAACAAAGTACCCAGAATTATTTGATTTCAAGAAAATGCAAAATATTACTTCAAATGGAAACCACTTCATATAGAAAATGGTTGCAACTAAAAAGTCAGACGACTCCAGATATTGAGAGGATATAGAACACATGGCCTCCATTTCTTGCTGTTTGGAATGTAAATGATCCAGTGACTTTAGAAAAGGTTTAGAAGTTTCTGCTAAACATAAACATGCCTGTATGTACCTTAAACACAGAAATTATACATCTAGTTTTTTTTTCAGTAGAAAATAAAACAAATGTCCATTAAGAGAATGTTTTGTAGAAGAATATTTATACCAGTTTTATTTATAATAAAACCCAAATGGAAATGGTCCAAATATATCTGCTTACAGAGGACAGGATACACAAAGAATATTTGTACTGTGAAATGATCCGAGACCATCCAAAGAACCAAATTGCTAACATGTCTCATCTCATAAATGAAACATCACCGACAATAAGCTACGTGAAAGGAGTCAGATGTAAAATAAATACTTAAGATATTATTTATGTCAAGCCTCCAGAATAGGCAAGTCTGACTATATTAAAAAACAATTAAAATAGTGTTTGTCTCTAGGGGTAAGAGGAAAGGAGAGAACAAATGAGAAAGATTAAGAACTTACAGACATGATGGAACTATTTTATAATCTTATGAGGAATGAACTGAAGAAGTGCATCCACTTGTCAAAATTATAGTTGAGACTTGTATCTACTCCTTGCAAATGTTAATTACAAATAGTCAAGTGCCAGTTGAAGAATGGGTAGAAATAGATATTAAAAAAGGGATGCAATGTAGAAAATTGTTGAAGCTTTAAAACAGTGGCTGTGTGGGGATACTTTTAGCCATTCTTCTTTCATCACTTGATCACTTGATCACTTTTCATTCCGTTAATCATCGATTTGCTCAAGCCGGCTCCAATAACATTTCCATTTGACACTATCACGTGCCAGTGTAGCCCAACGGCATCTGGTTGCTTCAGGAATACGAATATCCTCAAACTGTTTGTTCAGGGTCTTAACGAAGAAGTCTGACCATCTTGTAGGTGGGCGGCCACGTGATCTTTTGACATCCCGTGGGATCCAGTCGGTAATGGCTCTAGTCCAGCGGTCATCTCCAAATTGCATTTCATGTCCAGCCCATGTGTTTTTCCATGCCTTGGCAAACGAGACAGCGTCCTTAACTCTGGAACAGCGACGGAGGTCGGAACACTGGATTCCTACTCTCACTTGAGTGAGGCGTGATATTCCAAGCCTAGCTCTTTCGATTCCTCTTTGGGAGACCCAAATAGCATTCTCATCCTGCTTCGTAGGGCCTGGGTCTCTGAGGCGATGTTAATGCAGGAAGAACGTATGTTAATGCAGGGAGAACATGTTTCAGGTTCATTTCTCTATGAATCTGTTATTTATTTTGAATTTTATGATCTATGCTTTTGCTCTAGTGGTGCTTTTAAGAGTTCTATACTACACTTCTAGCCATTTCATTCTTTGGAAACAGTTGTCAGGTTGAGTAATTATTTGTTTACTTATTTATTATTCCCTCTTTCCATTCTCAACTATAACCACTGGTATAATTTTACTTTTTAATTACATTATTACTAAATATATTTATCATGGTTTGTGAATGTCCAGTTAATTTCACCATAATTACCATTAATGTCTATGAAATATATGGGAGCTAATTCTATTTGAATTAAACATCTCCCTTCTCACTTTTTCCCTAGTGGTGGAATGAATCCTTCCTTGGAGGGTTTCACTATTCTGTGAAAATATATTTTTTCTTTTTGTCTTGGTTATACAGTTAAATATATTCAGTTCACACCCTCATAGACCTTATAATGAAATCTATCTAGTCATTTTGTAGTGGCAGGATCTCATTCTCAAGTGCTCGTGGAAATGTCAATCCCAGATGTCCAGCTGGTTTTAACTCCATTTGATTGGCTGTGAAATGATTTGTCACCTGAAGAATATGAAACTTGTGACTTGTATTTCTTTCCTAGATTGTCATTAAATTCTATCACTTTCTGAGTGTTGGAACACTGTAATCTTGAAGCACTATTAGCAGCAATACAGTGCTTAAACAAAAACTAGAAGAAAAAAAATCAGACCACTTTTTGACATAGACATGTACTTTATTTACCTGGGTTTTTTGTCCCTTTGTTTTCTCTTTTTTTGTTTGGGCCACACACAGTGGTACTCAGGGTTTTGCTCCTGGTTCTGCACTCCTAGCCAGCTCTGGGGAATCTAATTGAATGACAGGGATCAAATCCCCGGTAGTTGCGTGCAACTAAACAAGGGTCATACCTGCTGTATTAACTCTCCAGAACCATCCTGTTTTATTTTATCTTGAGATAAAGTGTAAGAGCATTTTAAAATTCACCACAAGATTCACTTTTTCCCCATTGTGTGGCTCTGTAATTTTCAAACACATTTAATGGCAAGAATTAAGTTTTGGGTGGTCATAGTACTGAGGTTTCCTTTATGTGTTGTGAACTGGGGATGGCTCTTAGCTTCCAGTGATTATCAGCCATCCTTTGCTCATGCCCTGTTCTGCATCATCAAGTCAGCAGTGAAAGTCCCGATGGTTTCAATGTCCCTAATGTTCCCTTTGCCTCATCTTTCAGTTTCCTTTCTTGATCAATCTCTGACTGCTTTTTTCTGCTTTCCTCTCTCTTTACAATTTATTTCTTTTTTCCTCTTTTTTAAATGAACAATTTATGTGATAAAACTGACTCACACAAACAATCCAACATAAATCCACTTCTTAAACTCACTTTTTAATTCTAATTATATCATCAGTATCCTTTCAAAAAAAACTAAATTTATGCCTGCTTAGATTATCCTTAAAACAAGAATAGGGCATCTTGAGAATTTTGTCTGCTACCAACACACACACAAACACACACATATCAGATCACTCAAACTCAACATAAGATATTGATAATTATATATTTACACAGAGATATAATTTTCATTATTATAACATTAAAGATCAAAATGCATAATAAAATTGATAAAATATATTAACAGAACCCTGGATGTATTGCAGGAAGGAATTTTAATATAACATCTGTGGAGTTTTACGTGGAAAAATATATAGAGAAATTATTATCTTATCTAGAAAGTCAACCACCAGAAAATTTTTTATGTGTATGACTTAAACTGTATGTAAGATCAACTACTGTTTATTAATTTCTGTAACAATATATTAAAGCAACAAACCCCCAATAGTGTGCATATATGTATATATATAAACTACATATATATTTATTTATATATGCGTAAACATATATGTAATTGTTTGTCATAGTATCACAGGGGCATTCAAGATTTGCTCTTGGCTTCATTGCACTCCTGGCAATGCACAGGTGACCATTTGGGTTGCCAGAGGTCAAACAGATTGGCCAGATGCAAGGTAAATGCCATAACTACTTTATTGTCTCTCAGCCCTAATACTTTATAATTTCAGAGCAGTACATGTTATATGCAACCAGGTATAAAATTAAAGGAGAAACAATATAAATTATTACATGCAATTACAAAAAATATATCTGGAACATATAAGAAAAAATATAACAAGGGTGACTTTAAAAAGCTAAATTTGAAGCTAGAGAAACATGGGAACTTATCGATGTTTAGGAATCCTGAAACTATGAATGTATACCATAATCAATGAGTAATTCATCAGTTATATGAGTAAGTTATGAAAGTGTGAAACATTGTTTATACTCAGCAATATCCTGAAAACAAATGTCCTTACAGAGAGAGATGAGAAGCAACAGGAGCCAAGTCACGGGATTCAGGTACAATGGAGGAGTTTGTGAAGGAAAGACAGAGCCAAGTATCCAAACCAAAAAGACAACACTGACATCAAGACTGAAACCTTAACACTGAACTTGGAAAGGTACCTGTCAAGACGACAGGCTAGGGAAGGGAACCTGGGAACTTTGGAGAAGGGAAGATGACATTGGTGGTGGGATCAGCGCAGCAATATTGTATTGTCTAAAGCTCAACCATGAGATAAAAGAAAATACGCTTAGTAAAGAAGCACCATATACTGAATAAACAACCCTCTAGTGCACTCCCTGAGCTCATTTCTTTCCATCCTCAGATTATTCTATATGGTTAGTACTAATCTCCCCATTTTATAGTTTAAAATACTAGGTCTCCCCACCAAAAATGCAGTTACCCCAAACCGCACAGATACTAGTTCATTTAGCTTTGTTTGGATGTAGGGAAATTTGATATGACATCTATAACCACCATAAGCTAAACACATATACATACAAACACACATTCATACACACACACACACCACATACAACTGAAAAGAAAGTACTAATCCTAAAACAAATAAAATTTTATGTAAAATGATATAGAATACTTTTCTATCGTCCACTTTGCATGCGTAGTGTAATCTGTTCCAAATTAGAATTTAAGCAATACTGAAAGAATCCACAGATTCCTGCTGGATTCTCCTCCATGATAAATACTGGAGAAAGGCAGTACCTCCCCTTAGTCCACTTTGATGTGCCATTTCTGTTAAGTGACTTTCTCACAACTCTGTCACTCCACGTATTGAAGAAAGGTTTTATGGCATGTGTCATTGTTGTAGTTTGAGGTTCAGAGGACTACCAAACAGTGTTTGCTAACAAGGAGGTGGAATGTCTCAGGGCTACGACCCTGCTAGGGAAAAGAGGGCAGTGCAAACATTTGGGAATACATATCCTTGATTTTTATACTATCTCTCTGATTCCTAAAGTGGGTTTTGTGCTAGAAGAGAGCTCGGTTTCCTTTTTAAATTTCCAAAGTATTTTTCTTTCAATAGTAAATGGTCTTCTACAGGTCTCGAAGCTGCATATACATTTTTTTTCTTAGTGAACTCCAATTTCTTAATGGTTTTGATAGAATATTACAAATTCTCTCTTCTTCATATTAGTTTTCAGGCAAAACTGATCAGTATAAAGTAAATAGGTGGTTCTACCTACAGCTGCTTAATATCAACATATTATCACACATAAAAAGAACTGATACTAAGATCAACTTGCCCTGTTGACTTGTATTACTTGGGCAATAAGGCATATTCAATTCTTGTTTATTTTTTTTTCATTTACAACTAAGTGTTTTCAGAGATCGAGTATAGGAAAGAAATAGAGAAGAAGGAAGAGAACGGAAGAGAAAAGGAAAGAACCCTATATTTAAAAGATAATACTTATTCCACTTCATTTATTATAGCACTGCTTTGTTGAAAAAGAGGCATACAGATACTGGAGAAAATGGAAATAAGTTCAAAATATTCAAAAGTACTGAGGAGGATTTAAATATTTACCAATATGAATTAGGATACTTATTTTATTTTAGTTTTTGCTAATGTATTTGAGCTCAAAGAATTTGAATTTTTGCAATAACATTAAAATACTTTGGAGAAGCTACATTCCAGGTGATAATAAAATCACATCAGCAATTTTTATAAATATTTTGCATACATATATATGGACTATGAACCAGAGAATATTATAAAAAATTCTTCGGTATTCTTATCTTACTTGAGAACACCCCTATGATCCAGAGCAATATTATCTTAACTTTTGAAGATGAAGCTTTGGCTTAGAGCTGTTAGATAATTTGTCAAAGGTCATAGAAGAAATGATTAAGGAGACTGGTATTCAAAATCAAAACCAGAAAATTCCATTTTGGAATAAATGATATACAAATAATTAATAATTATATACAAATACTAATTCCTTAAAAGAGCAAGCTGTCTTGAGTTTCTTTTCTTCCTAAAACTTGAAAATTATTGAAATTCATGAATGTAGAGAATTAGGAATAGTTATAATCCAGGTGAAAGCTGAATTAGAAATATGTGGATTTGCAGTCAGAGAAAGGCAGCAGTAAGCTTTGTGACTGGGCACATGTTCATTCTATCCATCCAAACTTGGTTTGAATCAGCTCTTGCTTACCAAAGAGGCCTTGGGAAAGTGACCTGACCCCAGTTTTTTTCCTCTAGAATATAAAAGCAGTAAGTATCTCCTTCAAAAGACTCTCACAAAGAACAAAAGTGATAATATATGTAAATCACTTCACAGTGCTGGACACATAGTACGCACTTAATAAATGATGCCTATTATATTATTATTATAGTCAAGTTTGAGTCATGACACCAAAGGGAGCTTATGCCTGGTAAATTCAATTTTCTCCCTCAGTGAAGTTGCTCATGTTCCTAACCTTTAATAGTGCCTAATTCAAGAATGATGCTTAATGATTAATCATACTTTGTATTTTATTACATTAGCTTCTGTTGAATTTCATTTTTAGCTGTTTCATAACTTTTAGGAAATTCGTCATTTTTTCATGTCCGGAAAGAGAGTGTAAAAGTAGAAATATAAATAATTTTTTATCATTTCCAAATTAAAGAGTACTTCCTTATGGCTAAATATTTCTGACATATTATCTATCAAAAATCTCTGACAGCAGCATTTGCAATGATTGATTGAAGGGCAAATATTGTTTAGAGTAAAAACTCAGCAGAGTCTACTGAGTACCCGGAAATATCTATTTTGCTTCAAAGGAAACTCTTATTTTATGATGTATTTGATCTTTTGGGGTTTTTATCCACTTGTTTTTCCATACTATGCATATTGTTTATTAATATTTTGGCACACTCCTTGGTATCCTTTCCAATTTCTAAAGGCTTTTCTCCCTTAGGAAAACTTTCCTAAACAAATCTACAACTTTAGAAGTCAGTTTCCTTTCTCTTTAAGTGGAAATTTTATAAAATCGTATTTAAAATTATTTGTTTATTATTAATTTATTTATTTCCTTCCTTACTTTTTTTGCTTTTTGGGGTCACACCCGGCAATGTTCTGGGGATACTTCTGGTTCTGCACTCAGAACTTACTTCTGGCAGTACTCAGGAGACCATATGGGGTGCTGGGATCAAACCCAGGTTGGTCATATATAAGGCAAACTCCTACTCGCTGTTCTATAGCTCAAGCTCCAAAATACTGATTTTTTAAATTAACTATTTCAGTTATGACACAACATAATTTCCCCAATGGAGTTTATGTCACTGAGAGTGAAGTTACATTTTAAACTAGATATTGTAAACTTATTATCTTAAGCTAGACTATTTTCCTAAGAAATTTAAGATGTGAGTTACAAGTGTTAAGTAAAATATTAAGCTTTCCCTAGATGGTACTTGTGTAGTTAATGACCACCCTCTTAGGCATTCCCCACTCCTCTTGTCACACAGGTATTCATTACTGGTTGACTTTCTAAATACATCTATTGTTCCAAACATACCCTTACTATGATTTGCATAGTTCTTCTTCATTTAAGTCTCACATAAAAAATTTTCTCTTTAGAAATATCTTCCTTGACCATTCAGTTTAAACCCAATCTTCCACTCCAATCATAGGCTGGGATGGGAAGGGGGAAACCCCTGATATATTTTATTTATAAAGATTAACATAAAATTATTGTGTATTTTATTGTGAATTCATTGCCACCTTCTCTATTAGAACGTATTGTAAATACTTTAAATTATCTCTGATTATTATTACTTAGCCTTAGTTTCCAAAGAAGTATATTTTACTATATCTCAAGATATATAGCAAAGACTCTAAATCTATAGCAAAAGCTCAAAATAGGCTTGTGTGATTAATAATTTGTGAGTCACTTAAATTGGGGGTTTCTGTTTATTTCAATTAGTACAATAGCTTGATGACTCCACCTACTTTGATTTAAGGTGCAAGTTTTCTAACCTAAGTACTGACTATTTTGTTTTGCTTTGTTTTTGTTTTGCTTTGTTTTGGGATCACACTCAGTGGTTACTTCTGGCTCTGCACTCAAGGGTCACTCCTGGCAGGACGAAGAGCAACATATGTAGAGGCTTAGATCAGCCACACTTCCAGCACTACTATCACTCTGGTCCCCTGACTATTTGAGTAGGAGGAGCCACACCAGTAGTGGTCAGGGCATCCTCCTTGTGGCTATCCTCAGGGATCATTTTATGTGAAACTTCGACCATTTGTAGTGCGGGAATAAAATAAAGATGGCTGCATGCAAGGGAAATACACTACCAGCTATACTGTGTCTCTGGCTCAGCACTAATATTCATTATTCTCTATTAACATTATATTTTATATAGCACCTGCCATCAACTACATGATATACTTGTTTTAAATACTGATAGTAAGACACTCAGTTCAGTGAGCATTTAATAAACATATATAAGCATGCATTATTTTTAATTCAGAAAAAGTATTTTCATCATAGAAAAACAAGCTAATATTGTAAAGATTCTCCTAGCATCTATCACGAGTTCATGCATGCTTTAGTCTAAGGTTAGAAAACGCAAGTTAACTTCCTCTTCTCCTTGCAATTGGCACATTCTAGATATATTCATCCAATTCTTGAATATAGGTTTAATTATTTTATGCCCAGACTTACTGCTCATCTACAAGATATATGTTCATTTCTCTGTAGAATAGTTTTATGCTAGAAACTGGTGGTATGGTGTTGTGTTCTAGAAGGGGTGTAAAATTTAAATTTAAGTGTACATAATTGAAATCTGAAGAAACTGTAATGACATCTAAAATGTTTATGAAACAAGCTGAATTCAGTCTGTAGATAGAGAGCAGTGAGGGACTTCTCATGGAAGGAGTGTTTTCCAGCTGAATTTATAGCATGAATTCAGGTTAGCTAGGAAGAAGGTACAGTGCCTTAGCAAGGAATGGAAACTGGCAGCCCCTGAGTAGAGAACTTAGAAGATTGAAACATTTAAGGAAAAGTAAAAATCCTTGGTGTTGTGTATTACTTAGTTCAGCAGAGGCTTTGCAAAGAGGTTGTGGAGTCGAAGCAAACTCTCAGTACCAAGTGGACAAAGCTAAGGTTTCAGAATTTTATCTTTTATGTAATACAGAGATTAGAATCACTTGATCACTTGAATCCCGTTATTCATCGATTTGCTCGAGCGGGCGCCAGTAACATTTCCATTGGACCCTATCACGTGCCAATGTCACCCAATGGCATCTGGTTGATTCAGGAATATGAAGAGCCTCAAACAGTTCCTTCATTAGGAAAATGAGTATTTAAATATTTGAATATTTAGAAACTCATCTGACTGATGAAGATGAATAAGAAGAAAGGTAGAGGAGATGATCCCATTGTTTTATGGCAGAGAGATGGTGGAAAAATAAAAAAAGGATTAAAGAAATAGTCAAGACACATTTAGTCCTGAGATATCAGAAGTTATCACAAATGTCAAAAGCCCTTTAATTAAATAAGTATAACACTGAAAAATAATCACATTAAAATCACTTACTAGACAAATCCCATATTTACTAATTATTATAGTAACTAGTAAAACCCTACATTACCATCTTACTAGTAAAATTCCATATTTAGTAGTTTTTAGTTAATATATATATGTATATATCATTTTAGTTATTGACTGCTAGACATGAACATGACAATGAAGCCACTCATCTACTTCAGAAAAAGATGTGGCACTATATTTAGTATTTTACTTCTTTGAAAATGTTTTAACTTAAATCTAAATCTAGTTGTGCCTAAAACTTGTTTCTTTTCTCTATATAATAAGTTGTCCTGATAACCTCACAGCTTAAGATCTTAAAAAAGGACCAATAAAAGGAGCCAGAACAAGGCAGGAGGAAGGAAATATTAAGACGTAGAGCAGAAATCAATGAGCTGGAGTCCTTTCAAAAATTCAAAATATTAAAGAAACTATGAGATGGTTTTTTGAGAAAATTAACAAGATCGATAAACCAGTAGCAAGACTCACAAAGAAAAGAGTGTAAGAAATTTTAAAATTACTTCCTTATCTATGCAATGTATTAAATGCTCTTGTTTTTGGTTAACAAAAATGAACAAAATGAGTTCTCCACTTAAACATCCTAACACTTGGAGACAAAATGAAGTCATAAACCCTTCCAGGACAGGGTGAAGCGCTGTCATAGTGTACAACAAAGGGGCCCATCAACATCCTGGAAAGATTTATATTAGTCAGTTTAATCTGCCATAACAAAATACCATTGGCTGCAAAATAAACTACAAAATTTTGTTTATCCGCACTCTTGGAGACAGAGATTTAGACTAAAATTCCCAGTTTGGTTTCTAGTAATTGTACTTTTCTTCACTTGCAAATGGTCACTTCTTCACTGTGATTTTTTGTGGTAACAGGAAAGAAAAAAATATTGTTTTCTTGTCATAATAACACCCATACTATCAATTAGGATCCAGGTTTCTGACTCTATTTATTCTTGTTTAGTTTTTTTTTGTTAGCCCCATTCCCAAATATTATTGCTTTCTATCTCAGGTTTTAATAAATGATTTTTAGAGAAACATAATTCAGCTGATACAAAAGCTCCTAATAGACAAGAAGAAATGATAGACAACAACTGGGAAATAATGCGGAATACTAGGGAAATGTTTAGAACTTTCCATTGTCATATATATATATATATGGCAGCAAGAATGGAATGGCGTGAAGATTATCTGTGGCAAAAAAATGTGAATCCAAGAGTTAAGTCACTGTTAGTCCTGGAGAGACAGTTAGGAGTTACAGGTCTGTCAACCGAACAGGATCACAAACATGTGAGAGTGTCAGTAAAGCAAAGGTTCAGTGATAAGCCAGGAACGGTTGTCATCACAGTATGTTTGATGAGACAAGGATACAGCAGAAAAAACTGAGAACAATAAAGTAGGTGGGAGGAAACCCTGTTATTTGGTAAGGAGGGAATGATCAAAGATGTTGGCTACTACAGGCAGGTTTAGTAAGATGTGGAGAGAGGACTGGTCTTGCACCTAAAGTTGAAGATTGCCAACCCACTACCTGGGACTGGAGCAGTTTGTCTGCACTTAGGGGAATCAAGGTCTGATTGAAGTGGATTCAAGAAGCAAAGGATTGCTTTGCTTGAAAAGGGCAGACACAGATAAATATTTATACAATAAAGCAAAAGGAGGAAGAAGAAATATAGGGACAGATATGGTTAGAAGCAATACTCCTTCAAAGCTCCTGGAACATCTGTTGCACTAAAATCCAAACTAGGTTCAGAAAACATAGGTTTATTTTTTATCTCGGTGTATGTTTAACATCACTTAAAACATGCCTGAGTATATATAAATTTAGCAGAACAACAAAGGAAACTCACATGTGGAAATAAAAATGATATAACTATATATAGTTATTTACTAAACTTCCCTCTAAAATGTGATTGCATCTATATATACATATGTGTATGTTTATATACACAGACATCTGATTGAAAATTAAGGAGTTTTTTGTTTTGGTTTTTCAGATATTAAAAAAATTAGCAAAATCCTGAGCATAGAGCCAAGGGCAAATCCGTGTACCACTGGGCTTTTTTTTTTTTTTTTGTGTTTGTTTTTTTTGGACCATACACAGTGGTACTCAAACAAGAAAAAAAGAAAAAAAAATTCAAGCTCATTGATCATTTTAAGTTAGGGAAAGTTAGATTTCTGGTGCTGCTTTAATGCGCTTGTTTTAATATTTGGAAGCACCAGACTAATATATGTATGTATTTTAGATATGTGCTTAAATGTAAAATATGTATATCTATTTTATTCCTCAGATGTTATGAACTACAATGATTATTTTTTATAATATCCATTTGAAAATATTGGTTGACTACATAACTAAGCTTACTATGGCTTGGGTTGGGTTTGGTAGGTGATGAGGGGCACTCTAAGGGCGGGTGTATTATTGGGACGTTATATGTATAAAACAGTGTCACTAACAGTATTGTAAATCACAGTATCTAAAATGATAAAAGAAAATAAATAAACTAATTAAATTATAAAAACACCTGCATGCTTTTTGATCTGAGTATTTTTGCAAAGGTATAAATAATTCTAAATCTTCATCAACTATATTCCTCCTAGGCATTTTTCTTTTGTAATCTGTTCTCTGATAAATCATAAATTTTCCCAGTTATGATTTCCTTTGGACAAACTATACTCTACTTTGGATTTTTAATTATTCTATTTGCAACTGGACATGAGTACCCTTGGGATATTGAAGAGACTTGATGTTCTGTGAACTCTACTCATTATAGTAGGAGTAAACTGCCAAAATAGGGAGAGGTGATCAGCCTTCCCCAACAGTGCCGGGAAGTGAGTTCCCTTCTACCTCTGAAGCCGGAGGGGAATGGATGAAGACTCAGGAATCCGATGCAGTTTTAAAAGGCTTTACTTATCACAGGTTCAGGCATACAAATCAGCAATAGGAAAAACCGGTGCTTAGGATTCCCGGCTAGAACCCCAGCCACGTGTAGGCCAAGATGGTGGCTAACACATGTAAAGGCCCTGTAAAAGGAGACAGACACAAAACTCCCAAGAAGGGTGTCAGCTCACAAAGAGAGAGCCCAAAAAGAGAAGCCCAAAAGAGAGACAGGAAGCAGGCTGGTTTTATCCCCCTGCAACTCAGACCTCCCACTATTATGGGAAGCAGGGAGGGTCAAATGCCCTTAGGTAATTTCTCCCAGCACCTCACCTAGGCCCTATTATATGCTAATGTTTTGAGCCAAGATCTGCCTGGAAATGCCTTTATAGGGTAGAGAAGGGGGTTTCTGAGATGGCATGTCTCTGTACCAAAGACTAATATTAATGCCAGTTAAATGTTTCTCCAAGCCTTCACAAGAGTCTTGTCAAGTCACAGTAGCTTTGTATTTTAGTTGCCTTTGAGTTATCAGGGAGCCATGCTTGCTTGCTTGGAGGCAAACAGCATTTCTCTCTGGTCTAATTACTTAGAGATCCAACGTGGCCAGGCAAATATGCTGGTAAGATCTAAATATTCCCACGTGATTGTGGTAGCATGAGAAAATATTTATACCAGCCAGTATAGATTACATGGTCAGATAAACTGCCACATTTAAACTACCCCCCCTAGCTATGAAGTGACCTGCAGGAGGCAATCCAGGGTAGATGCAGAGGCTCTTAGAGGAGTCCTGCAACAAGTAAGCACATGAAAATATGCTCATAATCACTGTTATAAGGGAAACCCAAATGAAGATGACAATGAATGAGAAGGGCACTTATTAAACACAAACAAAACAGGAACAATCAGTGTTGGTGAGAATGTGGTAAAAGAAACTCCAACCCACTCATAATGGGACTTTATTTTGTTCAACTATGAAAAGAATCATATAGATTACTCAGAAAAGAATAGATAAAGCTTCCATATGACCCAGAAAATTTCATTCTTTATATCATCCCCAAGGAAGCAAAATCATTCAAAAGAAGTATGTACGCTATCCTTCACTGCAGTACCAGTACAATTAGCTAAGATATGCAAGCAGCATAGGTGGAGAATGACAGACAATTGGGTTATGAAGGTGTATCTATATGCAATGAAATAGTATGAAGCTGAAAAGAATGATAAATCATGCAATTTACTGTACCTTGGATGGAGCTGAAGAATATTGTATTAATTGAAATAAGTCAGGAGAACAAATACTATATAAAATGTGTTATATAGAATAACAGGCTGAGGAAATGGAAGATATTAAAGGAGGTAGATTACCCTTAACCCTAGATTATAGAACTGTGAAGGATAAGAAGAAAAGACATCTATCCAGAGGAAGTAAGTAGAAGTGGGTTGCAGGTAACAGGGGTGAGGGTGAGGGGTCTTGGGCAATCAAATGTATAGAGCTTTGATGTATAAGTCAGAGGTTCTATCCCAGAAAAACGTGCTTTCCTAAGCAAAACTTATTTTCCTAATTCAAAATAGCTCTGAACACTGCCAAGTTTGATCCCCAATGAAATAAAATAACAAAACAGCATAGAGGTTTTTAGAGACAAGTCATCTTCATTGGCCTGATATCAAGATTCTGAACAGAACTCTCACAAAATTATTAAAATTGTCGGGTCGGAGCGATAGCACAGTGGGTAGGGTGTTTGCCTTGCACGCGGTCCACGCAGGTAGATCCCTGGCATCCCTGGCATCCCATCACAGAAGAACATAAAAATAAAATCATGTATTTAGTATTTAATCATGAATACTAAATACTTTTATGGTTTGAGGCTCTTTATGTTCCTGTAGCAAGCCGATGCCCCAGGCTCTACTGGCATGAGACAGGACATATGGAGATAATACTGGTGCCCGCTCTCTAGCAAATAGATGATCAACGGGAAGATCGTGATCGTGACTAAATACATGGTTTAGTATTCCTTGCTGGGATACTAACAGGGTTTGTGAAAGCAATACATGTGCCTTACTCATTGTACTCTCAGATGTGAGAGTCAAGGTTCTTGAGCTCCAAGAATGAATGTAATGTTGAGTCTAGATGACCACTACAATCATGAATCTAGATTAATTTCCCTTAACTCTCACACCATGTTAAAGGATTTTGCAAGTAAAATATATCAATTATTTATGCAATGAAGATGAATCTTGTGTTATTGTGTCCTATATTTGCTGTGTAGGTATTTGCAGCACAGGGGTGATCATTGCATAGAATTTCCTTCATAGAATTTATCCTACAGGCCAAAGAGACATTGATGAAATAATTATAAATGTGATGAATGCTTAAAAAGGAAGTTCAGGTGCTGTGGAATCCTTTAGAAGAGGTGATTTAAAAAGCACCACTGTGGGCAATTGAGATTTCACATTAAAATCAATAGGGCTAGGATTGAATACTTCAGTCTTTTTAAAGGTCGTACTGTGAAGGACTGTCTTTCTTATACCAGGATTCCCAGGAGGGAATCTGGAAACCATGGAGTAAGCACAGTGTATATTTGGGGGGTTTGAGTTTCACTCAAACATTTAGGAAAACAAACATGCTTCATATCAAAACAAATATAGACATATTATAGAGAAGATTGCATGCATGTTAAAGATAAAAGATGAAACTTCAAAGAGATTTCACACTGCCTGTGATTTTCTTTGAACTAGACCCTCAGACTCCCTAGGGGTGTATATTCATTCTCCTTTGCCTTTAGGGGTACTTTGTAAAAAGTAGAAATACCATAGAGTAAAATATATTTGTATTTTGGACCTGATGCCACTAAAAATATCAGAGTAACCTTCACCAAGCAAGGTACACTCTGTGACTTATTTCCTTGGGGATGTCACAGAGATAATGCTTATCTCCTAACATAGTTAAGAATATTTAATTAAGTGACAATGAGAAAATTTACAGGGCAATGCTTGATGAAAATAGGAACTTTATAAATATTACTCACCTCTCTCCAATGTCAGTGAAATAAATAGTTGTCTAACCTTCTTTCTGCTTAAATGCAGCACAGATATATCCACAGAAGGAACAACCAAAGAAAGCAGGTTTTTGAAAGCCCTGTGTTATGGTCCCATCTGTTTATCCATTAGCATAATAGCAAGTATAATAACAGCTAACAAATGTGAATATATGTGTGGTGAATCTAAAATGACTGCAAACTGTAATTTAAGGACACAAAACAAACAAACCTACCCATTTTCCATATGCTGATACATTTTTACTCAGTGTTGCTATTTATTTTTAAGCATTTCATATTTATTGTGACAGAGAAATAAAAACAAGACTGCACCCATTCCCTTCTCCGATGTATAGTTTAGAATTACAGTGTCAGAACTCTTTTAATGTTTTATTTTCATATAATTGCAAATTATAATTATGAAAAAGATGTGCTGGTACTGAACTCTGATTTTGAATGCATCAGTATTCCCATATCCAGGAAGCTGGACTATTTATTTTAAAATAAAACTCCATTTTGTCTGAAATTTATTCTTTCATCATCCTAAATTACAGTGAGACAAATGAAAATATTTGGAATTTAAAAGTGTATGGAGATGATAATAAATATGACCATCTGTTTATATTTTTCAAATAGAAATGTAGTTTTATTTAAACTTTTCCCTTGTTTTATATAGAAATGTAACCAAATATCTTAATATTTTGAGTTAAAGAGTTTCCATTGATTTTCCAAGGATCCATAAATAAGAAATCGTGTAAGTATTGTGGTTATGCTCAAATCTTTATCCCTTAGTTATTTAATTTTATAATTAAAAGTACAAAATTATATTATAAACTTAAATTATAAAATAGCAAATGACTTCCTGTCAAGATGAAGCACACAGGAGGTTTACTAGGAATTTGGTGGATAAGGCTTAGAGACACTGAGAAGGTCAATGTTGTTTCATGAGAAATGCACCATGCAGGACACACCTCCTGCTTTAGGGAATGCTCAAGGAAATGATCCCTAGTGTAGATAAAGCATGACTGTCTGCAAAGTTCTGAAGATGCAAAAGAAGTAGACTTCAGTTCACTGTAATCCTCACAAATGGAGTCATAGTATTAGGTTATTTCCGTGTCAAAGAGAAATAGGAGTTCCAGCAATTTTAAGACAAATAAACAAATGCTTGCAACTATCATAAATAAATAAATACCTGGTACTACCTTAAGTATCTGACAGCAGTAAATTTGTCCAGCCATTAGATGGCATGTTTTTCCTCCCATTTTTTTTTTTCCTTTTTGGGTCACACCTAGGAATTACTCCTGACAGTGCTCGGGGACCATATGGGATGCCCAAGATCAAACTACAAGTTGGCCACATGCAAGGCACACACCATACCCACTGTTACTCTCGAAACAGTTACTCTCGAAACTCTCTGGCCCCTACCTTTTTTTTTCTTTCTTTTCTGAGTAGAACTCACTAAAATATATTTCCATTATTGTACTTCAGAGAATGCCAGTATCAAAATTAGGCAATGTTCTTTTTGTTGAAAGCAACAGAAACCTACTTTTTGATAACCTAGGCTGAAGGAACCTTATGTTTAAACACAAAGAGATCAAAGAGAACAAAACATCAGTCCTGCAATAGCCAGGAAGTTCACTGTAGAGATGACACCTAGATTTCATCTGACCCAGGGAATTTTCCACAAAGCTATAAGGGTGCTGCCGGAAATTGGAATATATGCTAGGCTAGTTACACATATTTTGCTTTTTTTGTTAGAGGTTACAGTATCTTTGACAGGCTGCATAACAGATCTATTTACATCCCCAGTCATTCCACAGAATTAATGCTGATAAACAGTTATTGATACTAAAGTAATACAAATTTTAAGGATTAATCTTTTTAAGTTTTTTTACCATAACTGGAATCTTTGGTTTCTGTGAAATCCCCACTCTTTTCTTTCAACCTCTTTCTTTCTTCATCAGAGTAATTTTTCGTAAAATTTATTGTGAAGAAAATGTAGGAATGTTGCTTTCTTACCACCAGAGGAATATATTTAGGACTCAGATAAAGCCTGAGGTTTTGATCACATATACTTATAAGAATAGTTCATTAAATGAATGTCTTCCTGTGATTTTTTCACTCGAAATTGATATAAAGTGTGGCAAAGATTTTTTAAACAAAGCATATGCAGCATAAACAATGACAAAAAGCTGTAACAACAACCTTCCAACACATGATGTGACCTTCTTTGTTAGGATATTGCCTAACAACCTTCCAACACGTGATGTGATCTTCTTTGTTAGGATACTGCCTAACAAGTCCTAAAATTTACTTGCTTTCCAGGATATGAAATTTTTTTTTTCTTTTTTTCTTTTTTAATGAGCTCAACCTCTAAATTCAATTATTTTTCGTTTTGGGGACAACATCTGGCTGTGCTCAGCTTTACTCTTGACATTGTACTTAAAGATCACTCCTGGCAGTGCTCAAAAGACCATGTGTGGTGCTGGGGATAGACCCATGATACAACTTGTACAGCAAGTCCTTTAACACATATGCTATTCTGACCCTTCATGTTTATTTTTAATGACCTCAGTTTTTAAATGAATGTAAGTCTCAAACTTAATTATTTGGTAATTAAGTATTCTTTTGATATCTGCCCAGTAAGGAGTTTGCTCTTTTCTTTCATTTTCTCCTGATTTATTATCTTATTCAAAGTAGGGATAAGGAGAATGGTACAACTAAAATAATGTTCAGTTAGTTTACAGTCCTTACATAATTCTTATTTTGCATTGGTAGCAATAAATCTTTAAGTGTATATTCTGGCATGATATGATCTTTAGCTTCAAAAGTACCTTAAAGATCAAACTATGTTACATACCTTTAAATCTGGCAAGTAAAAATATCTATACAATCTTGGATCAAAGGTTTAAAAAATGGTGCTTTAACAAAATAGTTGTGCAAAACAAAATCCACCTAACCACTTAACTATCTATTTGTAATATTTTCTAAGACTCTGCCTTCTTATTACCTATCAAAAAACATTTGTTATTAAAGATGGCCAGTAACTGGAGAAGTATTTAAAAGGCACATATTCTTGTATTTGTTTGGACCACACCCAATTGTTCTATGGGCCTACTCCTGACTCTGTGCTAAGAGATCACCCCTTGCATTGCTGGGGAATCGTTTGGGGTGTCTGGGATAAAACCTGGGTCAGGCTTGATGAATGCAAGCACCTTAAGTTCAATATCATCTTTTCATCTGAAAACACCTATTGTTAACTGTGTTTTTCATCATAATTTTACATGCATTTTTTTTCTGCTTTATCTAGAAATCTAGTGCTGGCAATATAATGTACAGTATTATTTTAGTTAATATTGTATTAGGTGAAGATTGCCCAATAGTATGTTCTTATTTTCCTTAAAATAACTATAGTTAACATTTTATTTTTATTACTATTTACAAAAATAATCCAGATATAGTCAGAATCTAAATTTCATTTAATCTTAATGTATCTTATAATACCTCAATATATCATTAAAATTAGCTTTTTGTTTTTAGAATTTAAATATTGTAAACTTTAATTGCAAACTTGTTTAGGAAGAAGAGAACAATTCAAAATGCTTTTCATTAAGAAGATAAGACAATATTTGGGTCTAGAGACACAGCTCCGGTGGTGGAGTAAATGCCTTGCATAACTGGGTGAGCTCCCACCAAAAATAGATAAGAAAAAGAAAATGCTTTAAAAATGTAAATAACATTTGTCATCAGATTGATTTAAAACACAGACTATTGCAATAACTATTAAGTAAATGCTCTGAAATTGGTTTGGAAATGTCTTTTATTTCTGAGGAAGAAATCTGGTGCTTGGGAAAGAACAAAGAATAAACAAAAATACCAGAGCCTGTGAAATGACTGAGGAGTTATTAGAAGTCCATAACTACACAAAGAAAAATAGGATCATCCATTGAACTGGGAAGGCTTTGTTACAAAACATGAAGTAGCTGCTGGGATTTTATTCATCTACAAAATTTCAGCCTTCTTGGATTCAGAGAATATAGTGTTTTTAACCATTTGAACTATAAGAAAAGGTTTTAATGAGGATTATATTATTTCACTGGAAGAGAACATGTACTGAATCCTCTCACTAGAAATCGATGGGCTGTATTTAAATCTATCTGACATGTGAAAAGTCTAAACATAGAATCAAAGCTGGTCAAGTCATAATGGATGAGGTTTTGTCAGAATTTCTGTCTTTTGGAATTACTATTTGATGAGAGAGATTTAGATTGTTGGCTTAGTGCCCTTCTTCACACTATGACAGTTTAAATCCAGAATGAGGAATAATCTTTTGCACATTGCTCCTTCCTAATCCCATGGGCAAAGATTGTATGTACCTTTATTGTCACCCCCCTCACCTCAGGTACTTCCAGACTGTCTATCAAATTGTGTAAAGTTTTTCCAGAAGAGAGAACATGAGTGAAGAGCATGGCTGATAAGAATAGATACAACAAGCCACAAGGAAAGCAAAAATGTAGATCAGCTCACAGCTGCAAAAATGAGCAAAATATGGCTAGAAAGAGCAATGATCATTACCAAGGCGTACATATGAGCAACAAGGGCATCTCCAGAGGCAATAAAAAGCAGGACACACTCACAGAGAGAGAGAGAGAGAGAGAGAGAGAGAAAGAGAAAAGGCTCAAATCTGTGATCAAAATGCTTCCCTCCCACCATACTTTGACCCTAATTAGCTGTATGACTTGGGCCAACTGGCTTAACATTTCTGTATTTTTGTTTCTCAATTATGTAAAACAGATAATAATAACACCTACCTTAGCTACTGTTAGGTTCAAATGAGTTAACATATTTAGAAAAGGACTGGGCAAGTAGTAAGTGCTTGGTAAATATTGAACATTTATTTTCAAATCTTAGGAGAATCTAATGAGATAAAATATCATGTGAGGTAAGATTTGGAGCACATCCACAATTACTTTTTATCCTTACCCAAGGACATTCTTAGTGGGAAAATACACACAGTTAATCTAATCACAATGCATGAGTAAGGTGGGGTGAAGGCTGCACTTGAGAACTAGCTTACTGTTGCAGTCAAAAATAATAACTAGAGATTAAAGAACCCTGTGATAACTCCAGAGGAAAAAGAAAAAAGTTAAAAATTCTTTAGGCCATGTTATTGATATTTTATGAGAATTTGAAAAGGCAGAGCATTAAAAAGTGTGCAATGTAATAATTTGTGCAGTGTAATAAAGGCTTCAGAAGTTAATGAGAATCTTGGACTCTGCACACATAAGGTATTCTAAAAGGCTTAGTAATTACCTCAATGAAAGGACACTTCTATTTCCATAATCACAATTCAAATCTAGAGGTCATTTATAGCCTATGTTATTGATGTCATTCCATTCTCTGTAGCACACAAAGATTTTAGCATGAAATAGCTCACCTAAGTTTCTTGCTTCTTCTTATTTTACAATCATCATTTCAATGAAATAATTGGTCTACTGTATAAAATATTTTAAAAACTAGTGCTTTCTAGCAGAAAAGCTTTCTGGGCTGCATTAACTTTACATACTAAAATGTCAGAAACAAACTATAATGAAAATGTAATCTAAAGGGCTTAACTTAGTGATACTTATACTTTTCTTACAACACAAAATGATTGTGTGAAAAATTATGACACCTAATCACGTTTCCATCCTCTTCTGATAAATCTGGAAAATTGAGCTTGATTGTTGCGGGACTCCTCTAAGAACCTCTGCATCTGCCCTGTACTGCCTCCTGCAGGTCACTTCATAGATAGGGGGTAGTCTAAATGTGGCAGTTTATCTGACCATGTATTCTGTACTAGCTGGTGTAAATATTCTCTCATGCTACCACAATCATTGTGGGACTAGCTAGATCTTACCAGCATATTTGCCTGGCCACGTTGGATCTCTAAGTAATTAGACCAGAGAGAAATGCTGTTTGCCTCCAAGCAAGCTAGCATGGCTCCCTGATAACTCACTGTCTTCCCGTTCATCACTGTCTTCCCGTTCATCATCCATTTGCTCGAGCGGGCACCAGTAACATCTCCATATGACCTGTCTCATGCTAGTAGAGCCCAAGGACACCTGCTTGCTCCAGGAACATAAAGAGCCTCAAACCATTCCATCAGGTCATGGGAATGAGGTCTATAATTGTACTGGTATCTGGCATATCAAATACGACACGGGTAGCTTGCCAGGCTCTGCCGTGTGGGTAGCATACTCTTGTAGTCATCTCAAAATCCAGCATTTATTGATGAACCACGCGCCGCAGCGGCCGCCGAGCTGGGCTGTAATAGGCTGATCTGATGGGTGGAGTTCTGACAAGGGGGAAGTCCAGATGTGGAAAATGGAGGTCCTCGTGGAGTGGAGGGGCATCTGGCTTATTGTGAGTCTCTGCTGGGGTGGCGGGCCAGGGCTAGAACCTGCCACCCCTCCCGGCACCTCATGAGCGGTTGGGCACAGTGAGAGTCAGTAGCAGCTCTGCCCCCATGTCTGTCTCAGCCAGTTGTGGCCTCAAAACAACAAAGTAAAAGAAAATCAACAGTGATCCTAAGCTTTAAAATCAGACCCAAGACAGAGCAATAGTACAGCAGATAAAGCACCTGCCTTGTACGAAAGCGCAGTAGAAGAGTACATCAGATAAAGCATTTGCCTTGCACTGACCAGGGTTGAATCCCTGGCATTCTAGGTGGTCCCCAAGCACCACCAGGAGTGATTCCTAAGTGCAGAGCCACGAGTAACCCCTGAGCATCACCAGGTGTGGCCCCTCCCTCAAAAAAATAACAATAAAATCAGACCCAGAACTTTAAAAACTCATACACAAAGCTGTCACTAGTGATCCTTTTAACAATTGGTCTTTAGTGGCTCATTTGACAATTAAGAGGCACAGGATTTTTGGAAATTCAATGACAATACAAAGACCTGGAAGAACAAAAATTGTTCCAACAAGAGCACAGAATGTAAAGGCTTTAATGTACAATTTGTATTACAGGCTATGTTAGACTCCCTATGACCATAAAACTCCTACTTCTCCACGGTATTCCAGGTTCCTTCTCTGAAGACACAATGATTTCAACCTTATAGTTAATTATCTGTATCACAGATTTCTTACCTTAAAGCTTTCATTCCTATAACACCGATTAATTTAAATGAACCACTAATAATTCACTGTGTTCTCCAGAGTACATAGCTGAACTTTTCATGTATATAATTTTTTTGTGAAACATAACATGGGAGGGGCTGGACCAATAGCACAGCGGGTATGGTGTTTGCTTGCATGCAGCCGACCCAGGTTCAATCCCGCATCCCATATGGTCCCCCCAAGCACCGCCAGGAGTAATTCCTGAGTGAGAGCCAGGAGTAACCCCTGAGCATTAGACCGTCGTGAGACAGGTTAGTTTTACCCCTACTGATGATGTGTTGTTGCCATGGTAATCCTGCTCAGTACGAGAGGAACCGCAGGTTCAGACATTTGGTGTATGTGCTTGGCTGAGGAGCCAATGGGGGCGAGCTACCATCTGTGGGATTATGACTGACTGACTGAACGCCTGATAACTCAAAGGATACTAAAATACAAAACTACAGTGAAGTAGATGAGACTCTTGTGAAGGCTTGGAGAAATATTTAACTGGCATTAGTATTAGTCTTTGGTACAGAGACATGCCATCTCAGAAACCCCCTTCTCTACCCTATAAAAGGCATTTCCAGGCAGATCTTGGCTCAAAACATTAGCATATAATAGGGCCTAGGTGAGGGTGCTGGGAGAAATTACCTAAGGGCATTTGACCCTCCCTGCTTCCCATAATAGTGGGAGGTCTGAGTTGCAGGGGTATAAAACCAGCCTGCTTCCCCTCTCTCTCTCTCTCTCTCTCTCTCTCTCTCTCTCTCTGGGCTCCTTTTTTTGGGCTCTCTTTTGGGGCTTGCACTCTTCTTGGGAGTCTTGTCTTTGTCTCCTCTTTACAGGGCCTTAACACATGGTGGCCACCATCTTGGCCTACATATGGGTGAGGTTTAGCCGGTAGTCTAAGCACAGGGTTTTTTCTACTGCTGACTTATATGCCTGAACCTGTGATAAGTAAAGCCTTTTAAAACTGCATCGGATTCCTGAGTCTTCATCCATTCCCCGCCAGCTTCAGAGGTAGAAGGGAACTCGCTTCCCGGCACTGTCGGGGACCCCAGCAGCATCCCCGACACTTGATTAAGGGTTTTTTTTATGCCTGACTTTTTTAAAAATTGATAATGAAAATTGCATGAGAATATCATAGTATTGAAGACTATGTCAGTTCATGGGAGCAGATTTAATTTATAGTAAGAAAATACTCCTCAATATTTTACTGCCAGGAGTTTGTAAAATGATCCCAGATTTGATGAATCCTAAAAAGACTAATATGAATCAAAATATAATTATACTCCAACAAAGATTTGTTCCAATGCAAGGATTCAAAACAGTATTGATAAAGTGAAACAGGCACAGGGGGACAAAATTCAGCAGAAACAACAGACTCTGTATGTGATAATTTAATGTGGGCTAGTTTTTCTCAGGACTCTTACCAAAAAATTTAGATTCTAAAGGAATTAACGCTCAGCATATACAACCTTGCTTACACAAAAAATCCAGGCATATAAGACTAATCAACACTATGGGTAAATTTTACTTCAGTGTGGGAAGCTATTAGCCTGTCAGGTTCTTAGATACTAACCAAGATAACTTTGCAAACAGGCCTTTCTAGAGAGCACCAAGGCTCTTTTTCTATCTGTACCAGTATGCTTTTATTAGACCATATATTAAAATGAAGAAGGAAACTTATTTTTCCTGACAACCCTGGATTTGATTTACGTAAAGAAACTCTCAGGTGTGCCAGCACAGCTATACAATATAGGTCATTGTCAACTGATGTTGTGTAAGCTCTGTTAACTCACTGTATCATTGCCACCTAAACACTGTTTTTCAGGTTTTTTTTTAAATTAAAGAACTATCACACTCCACTGCAGGGGAATGCCATTTGGGAAACGTAAATCAGTTGAGGCCAGGATTTTGAACCTGGCCTAAGACTCTAAGTAGGGGCTCCAGGAGGACACCCTTGGGGTGAGTGTTTCCAGATGGAGAGAGGAGTGACCCCTGGTAACTGGGCCATCAGGCCATCACCTGTGCCATGGGGTCCCTGACATCTGGGCTCAGTAACCAGCACCGGGAGGAGAAGCTTCACTGGTACCTAGGCCTGAGGCCCAGCACCAGAGCCACAGGCCTAGTGCCTGAACCTGAGGGGTAGCACCAAGGCTACAAGGCTAAAGGGCAACAGGGCAATAGGGCAATACGACCAAACAGTAAAGAAGCAAAGAAATAGATTAGGGATACAGAGAAACAGAGGCAACCGGCCAAAACAGAGAAACAGGGAAAGAGGGACTTAAAGAACCAAAGAGAAATGAGGCCTTGAAAGAAATGCACTGAGCAGAAAGGACCTGAGAAAAGAGGTCCTGAAAAGAGAGGCCTGGGTGAGGACCGGAAAGGAAAAGCCCTGAATAAAGAGAGAGAGAGAGAGACCTTGAAGAGAGGAGCCTTCACAGAAGTCTGGAGGAGGACAGCCTGTAGAAACTGCTGGGAGAGAGCCCCAGGTCCTTGGAGAGAGGTTCCCCTGCAAGAGCAGCGAGGTGAAGCAAAAAGTAACAAGTAACTGAAGACTTATTAAACATAACCTTTAGGAATCTCTGGCCTTGTTGTTTCTTCCCCTCCACTGGTCAGGCTGAACAGTGTCGGCCCCTGACACAGACCAGGGACACTAACAGACTGTGAGTAATATCGGGACCCAGCTAGGTACAGACACCTGCTGCCATGGTCACCCCCGACCCCCAACTACTGTTAAGGTTATGGAATCCACAGGAGGTGCCTTGAGCCTGGGGCTGAGGGTCATCCCTTGGGGGAGCCACAACCCCCTCCTCCTTTATTCATAAGCCTTAATACTCCAACCCATTTTAAAGAAAAGAATCTACCAAATAGTATGTTGCCTACTTTTCTAGAATGTAGCAGAAAGTATTCTGCTTCACTATATTAAAGAAAATACAAATATGGAAAGTAAGTGGAAATATCTATGTGATTGCTGAATCTTCAGCAATCAGGGTTTTCACAGACTGACTCTTAACCAGTGTTTCTGTTCCACTTAATTTTGTCTCTCCTAGTCTCTATATATTTCTGTGTATATATTTTGGGTGATTGAATAGAAATAATTATTGTGAATTCTTATTGCATTTTCCCTTTCATTACATACGTTAGTAAATAATCTTTTTTTTTTTCACCAATTTTGGTCTGGAAATATATTTTATCTGTGATTAGTAGTTTCTTGTTTTCTTATGGTCTCTAATAGTTTATAGTAGCAGCCATTTCTTAAAAAATTACGTATTTATAGCTTAAATCAGTTCCTTGTCAATAAAATGTGTTGATCTTTGCATTTTAATTTATATGCTAATTCTGTGCCTCATGATTGATAAAGTCAGTGCACTTACACTAAGGGTGATTACGAATATAGAAAAAACTTTCTACTGCTGTGATGACCTTTTATTCAATTTTGTTAATTTATTTTGCAAGTTTCTGTAGTTCTATTTTAATTTAAATAGGAACACTCCTTTTCCATTTCTTATCATTTTGTCCCTTTATTTAACCCTCATATATAAAAGATGGTATTTCAGAATATAGTGGTCTTGGCTACCTGCTTTCTATACTAAGTATTTTTAACATGTTATTCCATTCTCTCATAGCCTCTAGGGTTTCTTCTTCTAAGGAACTTGATATAAGAAGCTTCTAATTTACTTGCCATTTTTTACTTCCCGCCCTCAATGTTCTTTTTTCAAACTCTTGATAATTTCGCCAACTTATATCTTTATTTAGGACTCTTTGTATTTGAAAAGTCAAGTATTCTGTAGCCTTTTATATTCACTTCCATATCAAATTTGGAATGTTTTGTATTTTCTAAGTTTGAGTAAATTTTCTTTGAATGAACCTTCTGTCTCTCTTCCCCTCTAGTATCTCTTTGTCTGTATGTTGCCTTTCCTGAAGGAGCAGAATACTTCCCATTGAGTTCCTTCACTATGCCATTCTAGAGTAATTTTCTATTTCTCTTCCAATTTTTCATGGTATACCATGATTCACTTGATTTCATGTATGCATGAATTCACATGATTTCATGTATGCAGTTTCCTAATATCATATCCACTATCAGATTCCCTCTACCTCTCCGACCCCCAACTTTTTGTATGAATATTATATTTTTCTCTACTTCCACCTAAATAAGTTTAACATAATTATCATCAGCCTCATTGATTCAATTCTTTTTTTTTACTTAATTTTATTATTTTCCCCCCAAATATTATTACACCATTTTAGACATACAATTGAAAGATGCTCATGTAGAGTTTTGGATCTACAGTGTTCCAACACCCATCCCTCCACCCAAACCCATCTACCATCACCAATGTCCCCACCTCCCTCCCCCCCCCGCACCTCAACTACTTGGCAGATTCTGTATGTCATTCCTTTCATCTTTATATCTCCTTCCCGATAAACTTTCCTGCTCTTCGTGGAATACAGTGTATTAAAAGACATTACTGTTTCACTATTTTAGTGGACCACGCGGCCGGAAGCGGCCGCGCGATCTGGGCTCGAACTGGTTTTGCTCTGTTGATCTGGTCGTGAGGCAGTTTCTCAGCGTCCGACAGCGAAGATGGTGGCTAGTGTGATGGGTGAGTTTCATCCGGCTGCTTCCGGGACCCCACAGAGGCGATGGGCCAACACCCAAAACCCATCTGCCCTCCTCGGGATCCCATCGTCAGCTGGGCTCTGCGCGAGCCGGGCTCCAGTCTCCCCAGCCGCTTGTAAGCTCTGCATACTGGTTCCCGGCAGCTCCTGGGCGGGTCCACCAGGCTCGACAAAATGGAGGGGGATTGATTCAATTCTTATCTCTCCTGCTCCTATAGCATTCTTTTATCAATCTTTTGCTATCTATATCATTTATCTAGCCATATCCTGAATCACTTTGTTACTTTGTTTTTCTGAGTGTTCTATCTCTTTAATTTGCTTTCCTTAGTTCTCATATCACTTTGACTACCATTGTTATCTTTCTGAGTTTTCTTCTACATATTTGAATTTTTTACTATATTAATTTTCTAACAATTTGTGGAATAATGTGCCTAACATTAGATTCCAGAGATCTGTTGTCTCTCTGTGATGTCCATATTCCCTAGAGGTCATATAACTGTATATTTTTAAACAAATTATTTGGCAATTTTAAATTTCAAAAAGACATCCTACAGAGTGGGAAAGGATATTTATTCAATGCTATGTGATAAGGGGTTAATTTCCAAGATATATAAGACCTGGTAAATTTTTACAAGAAAAGAAAACATCGAAAACACAAAAAAAAAATGGGGAGAATAAATGAACAGAAACTTCCACAAAGAAAAAGTTTGCATGGCGAAAAGGCATATGAAAAATGCTCTTTATCACTAATCATCAGGGAGATGCAAATGAAAATGACAATGAGATATCATCTCACACCATAGAATGGCACACATTCAAAAGAGTAAGAACAACTAGTGCTGGCATGGATTCCAAAATAAAGGGACTTTTATTCATTGTTGGTGGGAATGTCAACTGGTCCATCTCTTTTGGAAAACAATATGGACATTTATCCACAAACTAGAAATAAGAAGAAAGAGGAAGAAGAAGAAGAAGAAAGAAGAAGAAGAAGAAGAAGAAGAAGAAGAAGAAGAAGAAGAAGAAGAAGAAGAAGAAGAAGAAGAAGAAGAAGAAGAAGAAGAAGAAGAAGGAGAAGAAGAGGAGGAGGAGGAGAAGGTGGAGGAGAAGGAGGAGGAGAAGGAGAAAAAGAAGAAGATGCAGAAGAAGAAGAAGGAGAAGAAGAGGAGGAGGTGGAGGAGGAGGAAAGAGGAGGAAGAGGAGAGGGAGGAAGAAGATGAAAAAGAAGAGGGAGAAAATGAAAAGAAAAAGAAAAGAAACCTGTTCACTAGGTCACTTGACGTCCTGTTATTCATCAATTTGCTTGAGCAGGTGCCGGTAACGTAACCATTTGTCCTTCACATGCCAGTGTAGCCCAATGGCATCTGCTCGCTCCAGGAAATCGAAGAGCCTCAAACCATTCGTTCAGGGTCTTGACGAAGAAGTCTGACCATCTTGTAGGTGGGCGGCCATGTGATCTATTGAAATCCCATGGGATTCAGTCCGTAATGGCTCTAGTCCAGCGGTTATCTCCAAGACACACTACATGTCCAGCCAGCCCATCTGATTTTTTTATTTCTTGGCAAACTAGACAGTGTCCCTGACTCTTGATTGTAGATGAAGGTTGGAACTCTTGATTCTTCTCTCACTTGAGTGATGCATATTCCAAGAACAGCTCTTTTGATTCCTCTTTGGGAGATCCGAAGGTGTTTTCATCCTGCTGTCATAGGGCCCAAGTCTCTGAGGTATATGTAATGCAGGGAGACGGGTGGAGTTGAAGAGATGTGCCCGGAGCCAGAGGTTCTTTGTCCTTTTAGCTATTTCTTCAATGTTCTTGAAGGCATTCCATGCTGCTCTCTTCCTCCTGCTCAGCTCATATGCTAGGTCATTTGTCATATTGAGTTCTAGACCTAGGTACACATAACTGCTGCATTCAGGGATGTTTGTTTCATTGAGAGTAAATGGAGCATCTGGAACTAGTTCGTGTTTCATGAACATAGTTTTGTTGAGATTCAGCTGTAGAACCACCTTTCCATATTCACAGTCAAAGTCAATCAGCATTTGTGCCACTTGGCTAATGTTTGGTGTTATTAGAACAATGTCAACAGCGAAGCGGAGTTGGTGTAGTTGCCAACCATCTATCTTCACTACCATTCCTTTCCATTCTAATTATTGCATGACATTCTCGAGGGTGGTGCTGAAGACTTTTGGTGAAATGGTATCACCATACCAAACCCCTCTTTTTACATCAATGATCACTTCCTTGTAGAACGGTGAGACTCTACAAGAAAAGAAAAAGAAGAGAAAAGAAAAGAAAAGGAAAGAAAAGGAAAGAAAAGAAAAGAAGAGGAGAGGAGAGGAGAGAAGAGGAAAGAAAAGAATAGAATAGAAAAGGAAAGAAAAGAAAGAAAGGGAGGAAGGAAGGAAGGAGAGAGAAAGAAAGAAAGAAAGAAAGAAGGAAGGAAGGAAGGAAGGAAGGAAGGAAGGAAGGAAGGAAGGAAGGAAGGAAGGAAGGAAGGAAGGAAGGAAGGAAGGAAAGAAAAGAAAGAAAGAAAGAAAGAAAGAAAGAAAGAAAGAAAGAAAGAAAGAAAGAAAGAAAGAAAGAAAGAAAGAAAGAAAGAAAGGAAGGAAGGAAGGAAGGAAGGAAGGAAGGAAGGAAGGGAAGGAAGGAAGGAAGGAAGGAAGGAAGGAAAGAAAGAAAGAAAGAAAGAAAGAAAGAAAGAAAGAAAGAAAGAAAGAAAGAAAGAAAGAAAGAAAGAAAGAAAGAAAGAAAGAAAGAAAGAAAGAAAGAAAGAAAAGAAAGAAAGAAAGAAAGAAAGAAAGAAAGAAAGAAAGAAAGGAAAGAAGTAGAGAGGAATGCCTACCAAAGAGGCAGACTTGGGGTGTTGGTATAATAAAATAAAATGAATCCAAAGTTTTAACACTGTGCTGGTTAGGTGTGGATTGGGTCACACCCAGCTGTGCATAGGGATTACTTTTTTCTCTGTGCTCAGGAATCTCTTTTGGGAGTGTTCAGGGAATACAGGGCAAGTGTCTTATTCCCTTGTACTATCTTTTAGCACCTTCCTATTTTTAACTTTATGATTCCTTTCATATTTAGATCAGTAAGTAAGAGGATTAAACTCCTTTTGACTTTTCCTTTAGTGGTAATGTGGCTTGATTTGATTTATTTTTATTATTGATTTTTTTTTGTTTTTTGGGTCACACCCGGCAATGCTCAGGAGTTTCTCTTGGCTCTGCACTCAGGAATTACTCCTGGCAGTGCTCAGGGGACCACATTAAATGCCGGGAATCGAACCCAGGCCAGCACAGGCTGGCCGCATGCAAGGCAAACGCCCCACCTGCTGGACTATCACTCCGGCCCCTATTATTAATATTATCTTTTACTAAGTGCTATTTTGATGTGTGATATCTGTGTCACCTTATTGGAATAGGAGTATTGAGTGGTCCATCCAATGCTGAAAGCATGCTGGAGAATCTGTTTTATGTTTATGGCATTACTGAAACTCTTTCCTGAAAATCCAAATCTAGGACTCAGCTCAGTGCACTTAGCAAGGTCATCTCAGGCTGAAGGTGTTAGGGAGAGTGTGTGTAGTTGAAGTCACTTTCTTTATTGTCTTCCTTGAGATAGCTCAGCATGTGCTGAGCAGCTCTGATTCCTGTGTTTTATCTCTCCTTAGGAAGCATCCATACCTCCACATTGTCTGCCCAGTGCCCTAGCTGAGCCAGTCTCTCTACTAAGTAAGCCCCCTTACCTTGGGCCAAAGCTTCCATGTATCTTTCAACACTCACCTTGTATCTAATGAAGCATGGCATCTCTCTCTTCTCTTCTTTGCTGTATCATGGCTGCTGATGTACAAGGATATATCTGTCTATGCTCTTAAGTATTCTTTAAATGTCAGCTCTTTGGACAACTGTTAGTTCTTTGAGAAAAATAGAACAAGAATACTTATCTGTTGATATCTTGGCTTTAATGCTCTTGTTTGCTTTTGGCAGTGCTCAGCAATTATTCCTGGTTGTGTTCTCAGGGATCAATTCTGGTGATGTTTAAGAGGAAGTTTTTAGTGCAATCGAACAATTGTTTGCCACATGCAAGACAAGTGCTTTACCTGCTATACTAGTTCTCCAGCCCTCGGTGCATTCCTTCACATTTTGTTATTCTTCTTCAAAGATGTATAAGAATTATATTGTTATATTCACATATTTCTCCTATTATATAAATTGCCTCGAGGTCAGGGATTCCTTTTGTCTTCCATATTATCCTATGTCCAGTTTCCCTCACTGACGCACACATACTGATACTGAATATAGATTCAGTAAATGAATCATCCAATATTTCCTGTTTTTGATGCCTCAGAGCACTTAGTATATCACTGAGAATGATTAAAACAGATACGATTTATATGTAAATTGGTTGCTATGTACTTGATGCAGTGTCACTACACTTTGAAAACTTCTAGAGGAACAAATTTTATATATGTTGGCATGATTGTGCTTGTTTTGTGTTTTTGTATTCATCAGGAGTTTCAAGAGAAAACAGAAAGATATAATAGAACAAAATAATTAGAAGGAAAATCGCAAGGCTCATTTTTCTTGACCTAAATATTGTCTGTGCAAAGACTGAAATATGAATTCTGCTATATTTTCTACAACATGTTTAATTGTTTTATCTTTTCTCCTCAAGAAACCACTCTATAACCCAAATAAAACATAAAGTATGCACCTGTGGGTACTTTTTAGTTCCCATATAGAAGGTTATAAAAGATATAATTCTTGCCTTTGATTTGCCATAACAATTTTACTTTATTTAGAACTTACTTATATGTATTAAGCTATAAATGTTTCTGTTTTTATCTGCATTATCATCCTGATTGTTCATTCATAAGATCAAAAGATCAGAAATTCTATCCTGGTTGACTTCATTTGAATAAAGCTCAATTAGAAATTTATAGCTTACCTACAACATACCACTGCCCAGCAGCCTCCCACGCCGCCCGCTAGCAAGTTTGGCGGCTCCGAGTCAGCTCGCCCTGGAGATTCGGGCACGTTGGTCTCCTCCTGGCCCTAGCCGCCCGCGTTAGGCAGGGACTCTTAGGAGTGATGCAGCTGGATGGGATTTTAGTGGTGTGGTGTGCGCATGCACCACCAGGGCAGTGATGGGCATTGGGATGGACCCCGACCTACAGCTTTACATTATCACAGAGCTTGACCTCACGAACACCACCCGAGGAGTCACGCAGGTATCCGGACTACACAATGCCGGGCAAAGCGTTTTTATTTCAAGAGCTCCATCCAGCAGAAGAGCTAATCACAGCCTGGCTTATCAGTGACCCACCCTGCAGCAGTCTTTTTCAAGCCCAGCCCAGGTATGCCTATCCAGAGACTCACACACATGGGGCAGAGCTGCTACTTGTTCTCCATGTGTCCAGCTGAACACGAGGTGCCCCGGAGGGATGGCGAAGTTCTAGCCCTGGCCCACCACCTCAGCAGAGCCTCGCAAGAAGCCAGAGGAACCCCCACACCATGAGGACAGCCATTTTTCACATCCGATTCCCTCTCCCTCAGAGCTCCACCCAGCAGAAGAGCTGATCACAGCCCGGCTCACATGGCCTCTTTGTGGCCACTGGGTTCATCAATAATTGTTGAGTTTTGAGGTGACTACTAGAGTATCCTACCTGCATGGTAGAGCCTGTCAAGCTACCTATGTTGTATTTGATATGCCAAATACCAGTAACAAATATAGACCTCATTCCCATGACCTGATGGAATGGTTTGAGGCTCTTTATGTTCCTGGAGTTGGCTGCTGCCCTTGGGCAGTCTCGCATGTGACAGGACGTATTGAGATGTTACTGATGCCCACTCCAGCAAATCGATGATATACGAGAAAACAGTGATATCTACAACACAAATATAATTTATAAATTAAAACACATCAAGTTATAAAGCAACAGAATTTTGCATGTGTTGAAATTAGTCTAGCATATTAAGATCCCCAGAAATTAAGACAAATATCTATAGTAAGGCATATGAAAAGAATGGACACCTTATTTGTGAGACACCTCTAGGTTCTGTCTCCTTCAAGCCTTCATTTCCACTCTAATTTATATCCAGTCCCTTCAACTGACTGTATCTGTGAGCATAACAACTTTATACAGTCTCAGTGAACACTTATAAAAAATTATTCAAGGGATAGAAGAGATAGTACAGTAAGTGGGAAGTGGGGAAGTTGCCTCGCATGTGGATAACCTGGTTCAATCCCTGGCATCTCATATGGTCCCCGAGTACTACCTGGAGTAATTCCTAAGTGCAGAGCCAGGAATAAACCTTGAATAACACCCAGTGTGGCCCAAAGACTAAAAAGAAAATTATATATTATTGAAGATGAGTTTTTAATCTTGAGAAGTTTGCACTTGCTGTACAAAATTACAGTAATCTTGACAACTGTACATTTAGACTTTTCAGATTGCCTAGTATTAGATAATATTGTAAACAAAGTAGAGAAACACCAACCTATGTAGACAATATGGATATTAAAAAAATAAGCAAAATATGGAATTGGGGGCTGAGGAGAGTACAACAGGCAAGGCGCTTGCTAGCCAGTAGCTGTGTACACACCTTTTACCCATGTGTTCCCCAATCTGTGCCAAGAGTAATCCCCATGAATAGAGCAGGAAGTGAATCTGGAGCATAGCTTGGTGTGGTGCCAAACAAACAAACATGGATCACAAGTGATTCTATAAAATCATTCCTTGGCATTACAAGTTAATGAGTTCAATATTCAATATTCACAAGAGGTCTCAATTAGAAGTCCTTATTATGTACACTGTCCTGATAACATATTTTAAATTGCCAACTGCTCATTTTGTCTATCAATATTTCTTAAACTTAGCCTATTAATTTATCAATTACTAATTCATGAAATATTAATTAGATATTAACTATTTTACCACAATAAGTTTATTATATTCATTAATTACCACAACCAATTTTTGAAAACTTGACAATGTATTTGTTCTAACTATGGTACCTCCTTATTTCTGGATTAGGCGCATTTTTCCCACTCTTCCTGGAATAATTCTTTTCCCAGTCTTTCTCAGATTTTTTAATTATTTGAACATACTCAAATATGTATTATAATTCATAGTTATATCTGTAGATAAATCAAAGATTCCACATGAATGCTTATATCGCTACCATTAATCCTTAAATATTGTATTTTAGGGATGTAAGATATATTTAACAGATTATAAGAATAATAAATTGGAAAGTTTAGGGGATGTTTCTTTATTTAACTTTTTTTCTGGGGAGTGCACAAATAAGCTGCTACTGGCTCTCACTGTGCCCAGCCGCTCATGAGGTGCCCGGGAGGGATGGCAGGTTCTAGCCCTGGCCCGCCACCCCAGCAGAGCCTCACAACCAGCCAGACGACCCCCCCCACTCTATGAGGACTTCCATTTTCCACATCCGACTTCCCCCTCGTCAGAACTCCACCCAGCAGACCAGCCTATCACAGCCCGGCCCCTTGCGGCCGCTTATGGCTGCATTGTTCATCAATAAATGCTGGATTTTGAGATGACTACAAGAGTATGCTACCCTCACGGCAGAGCCTGGCAAGCTACCCGTGTCGTACTTGATATGCCAGATACCAGTAACAAGTATAGACCTCATTCCCATGACTTGATGGAATGGTTTGAGGCTCTTTATGTTCCTGGAGCAAGCAGGTGCCCTTGGGCTCTACTTGCATGAGACAGGTCATATGGAGATATTTCTGGTGCCCACTCGAGCAAATTGAAGACGAACAGGAAGACAGTGATACAGTGAGACAGTGCACACATGTTGTCCTCAGGGGTTACTCCTGGTTCTGCATTCAGGAACCCTGTGGAGGCTCTCAGAGACCTTAAGGAAGTCTCAGGTTGAATCTGGTTTGGCCATGTGAAAGGCAAAAGTCTCAGTCTCTGCTGTTGCTCTTTTCTAGGGGATGTTAGTTTTTGAGGTAAAGAGATAAATAGTGCCATAGCAATCAGAGAATAAAAGGACATCAAGAGCATCCAGGTAGGCACGGAAGAAGTCAAGCTATCATTATTCGCAGATGATATGATATTATACCTAGAGAAACATAAACTCTCTACTAAAAAACTCCTAGAAACAATAGACACATATGGTAGAGTGGCAGGATACAAGACCAACACCCAAAAGTTGGTAGCTGTCCTATATACAAATAAGAAGAGAAGAAAGGGATATTAAGGAAACGATTCCATTCACAATTGTGCCATAGAAAATCAGATACCTAGGAATCAACTTAACCAAGAGTGTAAAGGACCTGTACAAAGAAAATTACAAGACATTGCTCCAAGAGATAAAAGAGGACACAAGGAAATGGAAACGCATTCCCTGCTCATGGATGGGGAGAATCAACATTGTCAAAATGGTAATACTCCTTAGAGCTCTGTACAGATTCAATGCAGTCCTTATAAGGATACCCATGACATTCTTCAAAGAAATTGCCAAACACTCCTGAAATTTGCATGGAACAATAAACCCCATTGGATAGCTAAAGCAATCCTTGGGAAAAAGAAGATGGGAGACATCACCTTTCTCAACTTCAAACTGTACTACAAGGCAGAAGTAATTAAAACAGCGTGATATTGGAATAAAAACAGACCTGTGGACCTATGGAATAGAATTGAGTATCCTGACACCCAACCTCAAACACATGATCATTTAATCTTTGATAAAGGTGCAAAGAGTCCAAACTGGAGTCAGGAAAGCCTCTTCAACAAGTGGTGCTGGGAAAACTGGACAGCTACATGTAAAAAAAATGAATTTGGACCTGTGTCTAACACCTTGAACAAAAATCAGATCAAAATGGATTAAAGACCTCAATATCAGACTTGAATCCATAAAGCACATTGAAGAAAATATAGGAAAAACCCTCCACGACATTGAAGCTTAAGGCATCTTCAAAGGTGAACATCACTAACAAAGCAACTAGTAGAAAAGATAAACATATGGGACTACATAAAACTAAAAGCTTCTGCACCTGAAAAGAAACAGTGACTAAGATACAAAAGCAGTCCACAGAATGGGAAAGATTATTCACCCAATACCCATCTCATAAGGGGTTAATATCCAGGATATATCAGGTACTGGTAGAACTTTACAAGAAGAAAACAAAAAACCCCATCAGAAAATGGGAAGAAGAAATGAGCCGAAAATTCAACAAGGAAGGAATTCAAATGGCCAAAAAACATATGAAAAAATGTTCCTCATCACTAATCATCAGAGAGATGCAAATCAAAACAACAATGAGATATCATTTTACACCTCAGAGACTGGCACATATTCAAAAGAGCAAGAACAAGTGCTGGCGTGGATGTGGGGCAAAGGGGACACTCATCCATTGTTGGTGGGAATGCGGGCTGGAACAGCCTTTCTAGAAAAACAATATGGACATTCCTCCAAAGACTAGAAATTGAACTCCCATTTGACCCAGCCATACCACTCCTGGGAATATACTCCGGAAACCAAAAATACTCAGCAGAAGCACCATCCCTACTTTTATGTTCATAGCAGCATTATTCACAATAGCCAGAATCTGGAAACAACCAGAGTGCCCGAGAATCGGTAACTAGATAAAGAAGCTTTGGTACATCAACAAAATGGAATACTATGAAGCTGCTAGGAAAAATGAACTTATGAAATTTGCTATAAATGGATGGACATGGAGATTATGTTGAGTGAAATTAGCCAGAAGGAGAGAGACAGATACAGAATGACTGCATTTATTTGCATGACAGAAATATATATGTACATATTATGATACCAATATCATAATTGGTATCATAATTAAGTGAAACATGTCAAGTGAAACATGTATCAGGAGGTCTTGTCAAAAGTGGAAAATATCACAAATGTGTGGGAGTCAGAGGCTAGGTAAGACAGAAAATGGAACAGTGTGCTAACAATTGTCGAAATTACTAATACCAACCTAGAACTGAGCGTTAAATACAGGCAAAAAAATACACATGACAACCCTTTAATGTATGTTCTGTAATCGATAGTCTGGAAGGGAATGAAAAGCGAAAGAGAGAGAAAGGGAAAGAAATAAACAACCTGCCATGGAGTCAGGCTGGGGAGGGGGAGGGAACCGGGAAGTTGGTGGTGGGAGATGGGCACTGGTGGAAGGATGGGTTCTGGAACACTTTATGACCAAAACCCAAATATCAACTTGTAATTGTATATCTTTGTAATTGTATATCTCACAGTGGTTTTAAAGTAAAATACTTTAAAAAAGAGATAAGTAGAGTGAACCAAAAACATCTGTAGTAGATAAGGGAGAAAATTATTTTGAGATCAATATTTTATGGGCAAGAAATTTTGAAGAATTCAAAATTTATGGAGAGAGAGAAAGAGAACCCCCACAACTTTGGAGCAAGAGATTCACTGTTTAGTAACAGATCAATGTGAGATTGTCAATGTTAGTTTCAGTACAATTCTTAGGAGGAGATTAGACATTGTCATATCCAGCTGTTCTGGAATTTAGGCTAAGAAGGGGCCTATTGGGAGTAAATAAACTAAACTGTAAAATAAAACTTCAGTGTAAATCCAGAACAAACCAAATTCAGTATATGTATTGATACTAAGTCCCTGTTTATTATTTGTTCCCCAAGGTTAGTCACAAATACAAAAAGCTTTCTTAAACTCACTCACATCTTTCTATTTCATGACAATTCTAGACTTGTCACCACACAGGAACTGTCACATGTTCTGCCACATGAGAGAGTTTCCTGCTTTATATGGTTCATTTATTTATTTAATCCTCACAGTAGTTGAAGTATTCTTTAAAAGACTTCAACTACTCTACCAAATTGAAATCCAAACACTGATATTTATATAATTTAACAGTTAATAGCTCATTTAAGCTAGTAAGAATTCATATTTATTTACATTACATTTGTATTTGTTGAAAATAGTGTTTCTTTACTATTAAGATTAGAAGAATTATATTAGAAATTATATATAGCTTTAAATATTATGATAAGAAATATTAGTAGAATGAGCAAATATCCATTTTTAAATGTTCCATAGATAAAAGTATCATAAGGAATAGGAATGTACAATTGTCAACACTGTGTACAACAAAATTAAAGCTCATAGCAGAATCCGACTCAATTCGAAAAGAGGAGAGTCCATCTCAGGTATCTAATAAGGCACCTGCTGCAGATGTCTTGCTAATGGGAATTCAACTTTTGTGTGCTGTTTTCTTTAAGTTGTAATAATACTATCAGAACTATATTTTGTTGCATCATGTTAATTGGTCTAATTGAAAATTACAAATATATTCAATCATTTATATTGTATATTACCCTCAGACATAGTCAGCTGTGTTATCTGCTTGTCAAAGGAAGCTAGCATAACTTTAATGAACCATATTAAACAAAATAAGTGAATATAAGAAAAAGAAGTCATATTGTTTTCATTGTTATTTTTTATTTTTTTATTATAGCACTGTGAGATATGCCATTAAAATATGTTCATGTTTTTATGTGTTTGCTTTTTTATTTATTTTTTCAATTTATTTTTTGTTTTATTACACCATCGTGAGATATACAATTACATGTTTGGGTTTTAGTCATACAGTGTTACAGCACCCGTCCCTCCACCAGTGCCCATTTCCTACCACCAATGTCCCCAGGGAGTACAAATGCCGCTCTGTCTCACGTTCATTGATTTACAGAAAGCCTTTGATTCTGTGGAGACTGAAGCAGTCATCAAAGCCCTAGTCAAACAGGGTGTTCAAACCCAATACATCAAGATCCTTCGTGAGCTGTATTACGGATTCACCACCAGGATCTCACCATTCTACAAAGAAGTGATCATTATGAATGTCAAAAGAGGGGTTCTAAAGGGTGATACCATTTAACCAAAACTCTTCAGTGCCACCCTCGAGAACATCATGCAACAATTAGAATGGGAAGGAATGGGAGTGAAGATAGATGGTCGGCAACTACACCACCTCCCGCTTCGCTGATGACATCGTTCTAATCACGATCACTATCACAATCTTCCCGTTGATCATCTATTTGCTAGAGCGGGCACCAGTAATATCTCCATATGTCCTGTCTCATGAGCGTAGAGCCAGGAGCATCGGCTTGCTACAGGAACATAAAGAGCCTCAAACCATTATATTAGGTCATGGGAATGACCCAATATAATTGTTACTGGACTTTGGCATATCAAATACAACTCGAGAAGCTTGCCAGGCTTGCTGAGCAGGAGGCAAACTCTATTAAACACCTCCAAATAAAGCATTTATTGACGAGCCACGCGCCGCTTGCTGCGCCCGCGAGCCAGGCTGTGATGGGCTGGTCTGCTGGGTGGAGTTCTGATGAGAGGGAAGTCCGAATGTGGAAAATGGCGGCGCCCGTGGAGTGAGGGGGGGCGTTCTGGCTTGTGAGGCTCTGCCGAGGTGGTGGGCCAGGGCTAGAACCCGCCATCGTTCTAATAACACCAAACATTAGCCAAGCGGCACAAATGCTGGCTGACTTCGACCAAGAATGTGGAAAGATAGGTCTACAGCTGAATCTAAAGAAAACAATGTTCATGAAGAATGAACTAGTTCCTGAGGCCCCATTCACTCTCAATGGAACAAACATCTCTGAATGCAGCAGTTATGTGTACCTAGGTCAAGAAATCAACATGATGAATGACCTAAAACCTGAGCTGCGCAGGAGGAAGAGAGCAGCATGGAATGCCTTCAAAGGCATAGAAGAAATAGCTAAAAAGACAAAGAACCTCCGGCTCAGGGCACATCTCTTTGACTCCACCATTCTCCCTGCATTAATATACACCTCAGAGACCTGGGCCCTATGAAAGCAGGATGAGAATGCTATATGGGTCTCCCAGAGAGGAATCAAAAGAGCTGTGCTTGGAATATCACGCCTCACTCAAGTGAGAGAGGGAATCCGGAGTTCTGACCTCCGTCGCTATTCCAGAATCAGGGACGCTGTCTCATTTGCCAAGGCATCGAAAATCAGATGGGCTGGACATGTAATGCTATTTGGAGACAACCACTGGACTAGAACGATTACAGACTGGATCCCACGGGATGTCAAAAGATCACGTGGCCGCCCACCTACAAGATGGTCAGACTTCCTTGTAAAGACCCTGAAGGAACGGTTTGAGGCTCTTCATATTCCTGAATCAACCAGATGCCATTGGCTACATTGGCACGTGATAGGGTCCAATGGAAATGTTGCTGGTGCCCGCTCGAGCAAATCGATGAATAACGGGATTCAAGTGATCAAGTGAATGTCCCCACTTCCCTCCTCCCTCCCCTAGCCTGCCTCTATGGCAGGTTTTTTTATCTCTTTCCTCTCACTCTCACTCTCTCTCTCTCTCTCTCTCTCTGTCTCTCTCTTGCATCTCTTACACATTGTGGATTGCAATAAATGCATTTAGGGTATCCTTTTGCCTATATCCAAACTCAGTTTTAGGTTGGTATTATCATTTTCAACAATTGTTAGCACACTTCTTACCTAACCTCTGACTCCCACACGTTTGCAGCTGATTTCACCTATTGACAAGGTCTCCTGGTCCATGTTTTGCCCTGACTTTGGATATTGATATCACACTATGTAAATATATATATCATGTAAATAAATGCAGTCATTCTCTAACTGTATTTTTCCTTCTGGCTAATTTTACTCAATATGATCCACTCCATCTCCATCCATGTATAGGCAAATTTCATAACTTCATTTTTCCTAACAGCTGCATAGTATTCCATTGTGTAGATATACCACAGTTTCGTTATCCAGTCTTCAGTTCTCAGTCACTCTGGTTGTTTCCAGATTCTGGATATTGCGAATAGTGCTGCTATAAAAAAGTGCAGATAGTGTTTCTGCTGTGTGTTTTTGGCTTACCAGGGTATATCACCAGGAGTTATATGGCTGGGTCAAATGGAAGCTCAATTTCTATCTTTGGAGTAATGCCCATATTGTTTCGTGAAAGGCTGCAACAGTCAACATTCCCACCAACAATGGATGAGAGTCCCGTTCTCCCCGCATCCACGCCAGCACTTGTTGTTCTTGCTCTTTTGGATATATGCCAGTCTCTGTGGTGTGAAATGATATCTCATTATGCTTTTGATTTGCTTCTCTCTGATGCTTAGTGATGATGAGCATTTTTTTCATATGCCTTTTGACCATTCGAATTTCTTCCTGTCGAAGTTTCTGTTCATCTCTACTCCCCATTTTTGATGGGGTTGACTGTTTTCTTCTTGTAAAGTTCTACCAGTGCCTGATATATTCTGGATATTAATCCTTTATCAGATGGATATTGGGTGAATATTCTTTCCTATTCTGTGGACTCTCTTTGTGCCTTGGTCACTGCTTCTTTTGAGGTGAAGAAGGTTTTTAGTTTCATGTAGTCCCATATGTATGTATATCTTTGCTTCCATTTGCTTTGTTAGTGGTGTTTCATCTTTTTTTTAAGTATTTTATTATACCACCGTGAGATATACAAATAAAAGATATACAATTAAAAAGTTCATGTTTGGGTTTTGGTCATACAGTGTTTCAGCACCCGTCCCTCCACCAGTGCCCATCTCCCACCACCAACATCCCCGGTTCCCTCCCCCTTCCCCAGCCCTGCTCCATGGCAGGTTCTTTATTTCTTTCCCTTTCTCTCTCTTTCTCTTTTCCTTCCCTTCCAGACTATGGATTACAGAACATACATTAAAAGGTTGTCATGTGTATCCTTTTGCCTCTATTTAATGCTCAGTTCTAGGTTGGCATTAGTACCCTCGACTATTATTAGCACCCTGTTCCATTTTCTGTCTTACCTAAACCTTTAAGATGCTTTTAGCTTCAATGTGGTAGAAGGCTTTTACTATATTTTCTTTGAAATACTTTATGGATTCAGGTCTGATATTGAGATCTTTAACCCATTTTGATCTGACTTTTGTGCAAGGTGTTAGACATAGGTCCAAATTCATTTTTTTATATGTAGGTGCCCAGTTTTCCCAGCACCACTTGTTGAAAAGGGTTTCCTTGATCTATTTCACACTTTTTGCTCCTATATCAAAGATTAAATGGCCATGTTTTGAGACTGGGTGTCAGGATACTTAACTCTATCCCACAGGTCCTCAGATGTTTTTATTCCTTTACTCTGCTGTTTTAATTACTACTACTTTGTCACACAGTTTGAAGTTTGGCAAAGGCGATGCCTCCGATTTTCTTTTTTCCCAAGGATTGCTTTTAGCTCTTCATGGGGTTTATTATTCCATACATATTTTAGGAATGTTTGGTCAATTTTTTTGTAGAGTGTCATAGATATTCTTATAGGGACTGCATTGAATCTGTATAAAGCTCTATGGAGTATTACCATTTTGACAATGTAAATTCTTCCAATCCATAAGCAAGGAATGTTTTTTCATTTCCTGTGTCCTCTTTTATTTCTAGAAGTATTGTTTTTTAGTTTTCCTTGTACAGGTCCTTTACACTTTTAGTTAAGCTGATTCCTAGGAATTTGATTTTCTGTGGCACAATTGTGAATGGGATTTTTTTTCTTAATATCCCTTTCTTCTCTTTCATTATTTGTATATAGGAAAGCCACTGATTTTGGGGAATTGATTTTGTACCCTACCACTCTACTATAAGTATCTATTGTTTCTAGGAGCTTTTTGGTAGAGAATTTAGTGTTCTCTCTCTCTCTCTCTCTCTCTCTCTCTCTCTCTATATATATATATATATATATATATATATATATATATAGTCTGCAAATAGTGAGACTCTGACTTCTTCATTGCCTATCTGGAAGCCCTTAACATTGTTTTCTTCTCTGATTGCTATGGCAAGTACTTTCAGTACTCTATTTAATAGAAGTGGTTAGGAGTGGGAAACCTTGATGTGTACCTGATCTTAGGGGAAGGCTTTTATTTTTCCCCCATTGAGAACAATACTCGCTGTGGGCTTTTGATAGATGACTTTGACTATATTGAAGAAAGTTTCTTCAATTCCCATTTTATGGAGGGTTTTACCATGAACGGGTATTGCATCTTGTCAAATGCTTTCTCTGTATCTATCAAAATAATCATATGGTTTTTATTTTTTCTCTTACTGATATAATATATTATGTTGATTGAATTGTAAAATTTGAACCATCCTTGCATTTCAGGGATGAATCCTACTTGGTTATAATGTTCAATCTTTTTGATGAGTCATTGGATTCTGTTTGCTAGTATTCTGTTGAAGATCTTAGCATCTGTGTTTATCAGGGAAATTGGCCTGTAGTTTTTTTTGTGTGTGTTGTTTTTGCTTGCTTTGGGTAATTGGGTGATATGTGCCTCATAGAAGCTATTTGTGAGTGTTTCTTCTATTTCCTGGAAGAGCTTGAAAAGGACTGGCAGTAGGTCCTCTTTAAAAGTTTTGAAGAATTCACTGGTGAATTCATCTGGACCTGGACTTTGTTTTTGGGTAGTCCTTTAATTACTGTTTCAATTTCCTTGATAGTGATAGGGTTATTCAGGATTTGCAGGTCTTCCTGTTTCAGCTGTGGGAGGTTAAAGGACTTCAGGAATCTGTCCATTTCTTCCATGCTCAAATGATGTTTATGTTTATATTTCAGTCATAAAGTGTTCCATCACACATCCCCCACCAATGCCCATTTCCCACAACCAATGTCCCTTATTCCCTCCCCTGCCCAGCCTGCTTCTCTGACAGGCACTTCACCTCTTCTCTCTCTCTCTCTCTCTGTCCCTCTCTCTTTCTCACTGTACAGGTCTCAGAGACTAGCTTTTAAATGACACAGAAGTAGGTAGTAAAGGTGTGGACAGGAACACATATGCCTTAGAGTTCTCAATACAAAGGAAAACAATAAGAAATATTGTTTTCATCCTGTTTCAATTTGGGTTCAAGATACTTTTCTTTACAGCTAATTGGAGATATCCTACTATTGATAGGATATTTTTTATAATATCACAGTGAGATATACAATTACAAATATGTTCATGCTTGGCTTTGAGTCATACAGTGTTCCAGCAACCATCCCTCCACCTGTGCCCATTTTCCACCACCAATGTCCCCTGATTACCTCCCTGCCCTAGCCTGCTTCTATGGCAGGCACTTTGCCTCTTTCTCTCTATCTCTCTGTCTCTATGATCCTTCTCTTACACAATGTGGCTTGCAGTGCATACATTTAGAGGTTATCATATATATCCCTTTACCTACATTCAATTCTTAGTTCTAAGTTTGTATTATCATTCTAGTACACTGTTACTCTGCCCTCCATTTTTATATCCCACACATAAATGTAGTCATTCTATATCTATCCTTTTCACTCTGGCAAATTTCACTCATCATGATGCTTTCCATGTCTATCCATTTATAGGCAAATTTCATAAATTTCCTTTTTCCTAAAAAGCAGCATAGTATTCCATTGTGTAGATGCATCAAAGTTTCTTTATCCACTCTTCTGTTCTTGGGCTCTCTGATTGTTTCCGATTCTGGTTATTGTGAATAGTGCTGCTGTGAGCATGGAAGTATAGATGTTGTTTCTGCCTTGTGATTTTTGCCTTCCTGGTTATATTCCAAAGTGTGGTATGGCTGAGTCAAATGGGAGCTCAATTTCTAGTTTTTGGAGGAATGTCCTTATGTACCAGTTGACATTCCCAGCAACAATGGATGAGGGTCCCTTTCTCCTCACATCCACACCAGCACTTGTTCTTGCTCTTTTGGATATGTGCCAGTCTCTGTGGTGTGAGATGATACCTCATTGTGTTTTGATTGGCATCTCCCTGGTGATTAGTGATGATGAAGATTTTTTTCATATGCATTTTGGCCATATGAATTTTTTCCTGATGGAAGTTTCTGTTCATTACTTCTCCCATTTTTGATGGGGTTGGGTATTTTCTTCCTGTAAAGTTTTACCAGTGTGTGATATATCCTGGATATTAACCCCTTATCAGATGGGTATTGGGTGAATATTCTTTTCCACTTGGTGGACAGTTTTTGTATCTTGGGCACTGTTTCTTTTGAGGTGAAAAAGTTTTTTAGATTCATGTAGTCCCATATGTTTATCTTTGCTTCCAATTGCTTTGTTAGTGCTATTTTCATCTTTGAAGCTGTCTCTAGCTTAAATATCATGGTGGGTTTATAAATATATATTTCAACATACTTTATGAATTCAGGTATGATATTGATATCTTAATGGATTTTGATCTGACTTTTGTGCATGGTGTGAGACAGAGGTCCAAATTCATTTTTTTATACTCAGCTGCCCAGTTTTACCAGCATCACTTGTTGAAGAGGCTTTCTTTGCTCCATTTCATACTTTTTTGCTCCTATATCAAAGATTAAATGATCATGTATTTGAGGCTGGGTGTCAGGATACTCAACTCTATTCCAAAGGTCCATAGGTATGTTTTTACTCCAATACCATGCTTTTTTAATTATTACTGCTTTGTAGTACAGTTTCAAGTTTTGAAAAGTGATGCCTCCCATTTCTTTTTCCCATGAATTCATTTAGCTTTTCTTGGGGGTTTATTATTCCATAAAAATTTCAGGAGTATTTGGTCAATTTCTTTGAAGAATATAATGGGTGTTCTTCTAGGGACCTTTTGAATCTGTATAATTCTCTAGGGAGTATTACCATTTTGACAATGTTATTTCTCCCAATCCATGAGCATGGGAACGTGTCTCCATTTCCTCAGGTCCTGTTTTATTTCTTAAAGCAGTGCTTTGTAGTTCTCTTTGTATAGGTCCATTCCATTCTTTGTTAAACTATTTCCTAGGTATTTTATTTTCTGTGGCACAATTTTGAATGGGACTGTTTTCTTAATATCCCTTCCTTCTCTTTAATTATTTGGTTATTTGCACATAGGAAATCCATTGACTTTTGGGTATTGATAAAAAAAATACTTTTGGGTATTGATTTTGTACCCTGCCACTCTATGATAGGTATGTATTGTTTCTAGGAGCTTTTTGGTAGAGAGTTTAGGGTTTTCATGTTATAATATCATGTCATCTGCAAACAGTGATAGTTTGAAGAAGTCACATTTTAAAAGAGGCTTTGCTTAGAATTAATAACTGTTGCACTATAAACATCTTATAATTTTAGAATTATAAGAAAAGGAAAACATCTTAAGGACATATTTAATTATATTTTAAATCCTGGTCTTCGAAATCATGTCCAAAGTGTGAAATAAATACCATAGTTCTTAATTTTAATAACTTTTAAAAGGTTAGCACCTAAATTAGTTGCCATATTTTCATAAGGCTCACACTCATTTCTACTAACATTGTTAAAGAGTCAATTGTGGGTAGGACTAATGGGGCCCTACCTTTAATAATTAGAGAAACTGGCTAACTTTGCTAATGATTTTGATTAGTGCTTAACTGAGATGATTTTATAGGACTCTTTAATGAGAAAGGATATTAAATATGTATTGTATTTTTCATAGTCCAACTTATCTGGGCATCTTGGTTTTAATATTCCTCATCTGTGACCCTTCACAATACATTAAAGCACACCTGTTCAGCAGAAGTCCTATTACAGTTAATCATGCTGAGGAAGAAATTGCAGTAAATGTATTAACATGACTCTGATATTAACCAAACGCTAGTCAGATATGTAAGAACAAAGAGCAAATTGTATACTTGTGTTTCCAGTGGACTCTGAGCTTTTAAGTCAATGAAAACAGTCTTCTCATTCATTAATATGGGAATGGCTGGTCTCAGATTACAGAGACCATGTGGATACATGCTTTATTAATAACTGTAAGTGTTAACTCATCTATTTTTTAGGAAATTTGAGTTTATTTATGTTTATTTCTCTGTAATGTCTATAGACTTGACTAAATAGGCAATAAGACAAAGTTTTCACTTCAGTGAAGAAGATCAACATAATAGAAGTTGTACTTAGCAACATAATAAAATATGCTAAAAATACACAGAAATGATAATTTTTATTATGGAAGTAATTACCTCCTGTGAAAATTAGATAGTCTACTCTTATAATATGAACAATGTATATTCTAATTGTAGATGCCAACCTTTGGAATATAGTATAAAACAGTCTTAAAACATAAAAATTAAACAATACTACTATATAGAAACCAGAAATCTTGGCACTAAATATATGACAGATGGTTGTTAAATTAAATTGCTCTTACTCAGTTTCAGAGAGTAAAATGTAGAGAATATGAAGGATGGAATTTATGAACTGCTATATATCAGAGGAACACAGATTTTAAGAAATCATCCTTTCAATACAACAGAATCCCTATCATTAGGCTTTAGACTTATCAGACTAAAAGAGATGATAATAAAAAATGATTGGAGATACAGTGTTACTTAGGAAAAGAATAGTATTGAAAATACTAATCTCTTTGCACCCAATTTTAGGTGTATTCAGTTACTTGTACGTTTTTACTTGTACAAATTTGTTACTTGTACAAATTTCATCCTAAGAAACTCTGAGAGTAGAGTTTCTAAGGGACTCCTTTACCGTATATCAAAGGAACTAAACTCTCAAAATGTACTCCATCCTCGTATTCCACATATAAGATAACTGTGGGCTTATATATATTTTAAAAAATATCTTTTACTAAGGGAAATTGCCTTGCATATTTAAATGTTTATGTATCATGGATATAATTTACAACATCATACTCATTGCCTTCTATCACATGCATAGAACCTTTTCTGCTCAACACCTCCTCCTTAGTAACCTAGCTGTTGATAGCCTCACAGATTGTTTTCATTCCATGTTCTGCATTCTCTTTCTTTCCTTAAATACTACATAAAATAAGATCATAGTGTATTTGTTATTCTCCTTCTGACCAATATAGCATATTGAATTCCATCCATGTTGAGGCAAGAAACTTTTCTTTAGCTGAGTAATATTCCACTGTGAATATATACCAGATATTCATTATTATAAATAGTTCTAGTGAGAATGAATACTTATCTTTTTCAAGTGAGTGGGTTTTTCTTATGTTCTTGGAATATATATCTGGGAGATTTGCTGGATAATAGGTATTAAAAACTTTTTTTGGGAAATCCACATTGTGTATCAGAGAAACTGAACTAGCTTACATCCTTACTGGCAGCAAATGAGAGTTCAAATTTTTATATCTCCATTAGCATATATTATTTCTGAGGGTATTTTTTTGCTTTTTAAAAAATTTATATCATTAAAGCACCATAATCACAAAGCTATTCATAATTGGGTTTGATATATATTATTCCATCAACAATATTGCCACTGGAGTCAATTTTGCTCCATTAGTATTCACATATTCTCTCTCCTATTCCTCCCCACCCCAAACCCAGCCTGCCCTCTTCACAAGCAACTTTCAGATTTGTGTATTAAAGTTTGGGTTTCACAATTTAAGAATAATTTTGGCTTTTTGTGACACATGGACAAAAGTCAGGGTTACTCTTGGCTCTGCACTCATGAATGCTTCTGGAGGTGTTCTGGAGACCGTATGGGATGGCAGGGGATCAAACTCAGGTAGGTCATGGGCAAGGCAAATGCGCTACCTGCTCTAGCCCCCAATTTTAGTATTACTGACTCTGTGGGTTGAATATTTAGCTCTATCATTCTTTAACATTTAGAATAGCTGGAAAAAGAAATTCAGTGGTGTGAAGGGGGTATTCCTACATCTCCCTTGGCCCTAGAGTATAAGGAGGAGAAAGAAATAAATATGGTGAAGAAGAAGGGGAGAAGAGATCGAGGAGAAGCAACAGAGACAGGAGTCAAAGAGATTGAGGAACATTGTTGGTGTCTTTTTGTTTCATATTTTGATTTTTTAATTTGTTAATGAGAGACATCATGCCAATATATTTTTAGAACTTAACTCTATGTGGTCAGGAATCACTCCTGGCAGGGCTCAGGGGACAAAATAAAGTGTCAGGTACAGAAAGGCTGGTGGCACTCAAGGTAAGCGTCCTACCCACATACTATTGTGCCAGCTTCTTGTATTATTATTTGTATGGACTAAAAGATTCTATTCCTGCAAGTTATTTTTTGAATTACAAATTAAGTAGTACATATCAACTACTACCCCTGGGTAATACTTTAATACATCATAAACCTTGATTAATTCTCACAACAATCCTATGTGACAGCTACAATTAAATTTATCAGGTAAGAAAACAGACAACAAACATTGAAGTGGTTTGTCTAATAGCAAATTCACCAAGCTGTGAACTTAGAGCGTTTGATTCCTGAGAATGTACTCAGTGATTCATAGATACTGCTTCTCACAAAAGTATTCAGAAATATTGCTTTTAACAAAAGTAGAAATACTATCTAACTAAAACTTGAAGGAAAACAATATAAAATGAGATAAAATTGGTATAAAAAGAACTTTAAACAGTCTATATTAGGATTTAATTTATGGTATATCTACATAACAGAGGGCATAACATTTCATTTGATAATGACAATATAATGAAATGATTATAGTGTCTATATTCATTGGCATAAATATGTGAAGCTGATTCTCTAACACAAATGTAATATCAACAAGAAATAAATTGGCAACCTGCTGAAATTGTGGATTGCTTATTAATGCATAGTAATGCAGTGTGCTTATTAATGAGTAAGAATAACAAAGCTTACCCTATTCTGCAAATAAGTCCCTCCTATTTTAAATGCAAAGATAAGATTTGAAGAAACAACCTAAGCATAGTCATAATGATGAATTTTTTACATCCAAAGAACTGGAACACGCAAAGGATTGAAACATATAAAGGTACAGGAACACATTAATTCAGTTGCCATGATCTTTGCATCTGGACTTAACCATATTTGATCAATTCTTTCAACTTTTAATAGCTATACCTTGATCTTCTTGACATAAAAATATATTTTAGAAAATTCAGTACATTTATACTAAGTCTAGACACAATAATAACCAAACCACAAAAAGCTTTTGTGGTTTTATTAACTCTAAAACGGTTAATAATTCTGTGGCTTTTATTAACCACAGAATGCCCAACAGAGTAACTCATAAAGCAACAAGTTGAAGGTCGAGAGTTTCCATGAGAGGAGGTACAATTTCTATTGCAAGATAAAGACTCAATTTTAATCATCTTTCATTTAATCTTAGATTTGAAGAAAAAGGACTGTGAGATAAAAGGGGTTATTCTATACTTGGTCGCCAATTAAGGTCAAATAACTGTAGCCTTTATATAATAACCATTATGCACACATACACAAAAAGGAACTATAGTTCTTTAGGTAAAGTTAAAATCCAAGAGTACAGAGATCCCATTTCATCTTTGCTGAATACTCACACTCTGGAGTAATTTTATTTAATATCTACTCTCATCAGCTGAGAAAAAGAGGGATTGCAAACAATCTGCCTGAGAGGAAAGTGCCCTTGACGAATCAAAAAACGTGTGAGAGTCAGAGGCTAGGTAAGACAGAAAATGGAACAATGTGCTAACAATTGTCGAGTGTAATAATGCCAACCTAGAACTGAGCATTAAATAGAGGCAAAAAGATACACATGACAACCCTTTAATGTATGTTCTGTAATCCATAGTCTGGAGGGGAAGGAAAAGAGAAAGAGAGAGAAATGGAAAGAAATAAAGAACCTGCCATGGAGGAGGGTTGGGGGAGGGGGAGGGAACTGGGGACGTTGGTGGTGGGAGATGGGCACTGGTGGCGGGATGGGTGCTGGAACACTGTATGACCAAAACCCAAACATGAACTTTTAATTGTATATATTTGTAATTGTAAAAATAAAAAAATTAAAAAATAATCTTTCCAAAAAAAAAAAAAAAGAAAAAGAAACAGTGACTAAGATACAAAAGGCAGTCCACAGAATGGGAAAGAATATTCACCCAATACCCATCGGATAAGGGGTTGATATCCAGGATATATCAGGCACTGGTACAGCCAACCCCATAAAAAAATGGGAAAAGAGATGAACAGAAACTTTGACAAGGAAGAAATTCGAATGGCCAAAAAGCACATGAAAAAATGCTCATCATCACTAATTATCAGAGAGATGCAAATCAAAACAACAATGAGATATCACTCACACCACAGAGACTGGCCCATATTCAAAAGGGTAAATGTAACAAGTGCAGGCGTGGATGTGAGGAAAAGGGGACTCTCATACATTGTTGGTGGGAATGTCGACTTGTACAACCTTTCTGGAAAACAATATGGTCATTCCTCCAAAGACTAGAAACTGAGCTCCCCTTTGACCCAGCCATACCACTCCTGGGAACATACCCTGGGAAGCCAAAAACACACAGCGGAAACACAATCCGCACTTTTATTTTCATAGCAGCACTATTCACAATAGCCAGAACCTGGAAACAACCAGTATGCCCGAGGAACTGATGACTGGATAAAGAAACTGTGGTACATCTACACAATGGAATACTATGCAGCTGTCAGGAAAAATGAAGTTATGAAATTTGCCTATAAAATGGATGGACATGGAAAGGATCATGTTGAGTGAAATTAGTCAGAAGGAAAGAGAGAGACATAGAATGAATGCATTTATTTACATGACATAAATATATCAGGTGATCTTACCAAAAGTGGAAATCACCACAAACATGAGGGAGTCAGAGGTTAGGTAAGACAGAGAAGGGAACATGTGTGAATAAATGTCGAAAGGGCTGATACCAACATAGAACTGAACATTAAATACAGGCAAAAAAAATGTAGATGATGGCTTCCAAGTGTTTGTAGTGCAACCCACAATGTGTAGGAGAGGAGAGAGAGGGAGAAAGAAAAGAGATAAAGAACCTGCCATTTAGGCAGGCTATGGGAGGGAGGAGGGAATTGGGGACATTGGTGGTGGGATATGGGCACTGGCGGAGGGTGGGTGCTGGAACACTATGTGACCGAAACCTCCAAACATGAACAACGTTGTAATTGTATATCTCACGGTGGTATAATAAAGTATTAATTAAAAAAAAAGATACACATGATAACCTAAAAAAAAAAAAAGAACAACCTATTTAGTGCTGGAGTTTGACCTGATTTTAGAATCAGGAAACAGCTCATGTGTATAAACTTATCTTCCTTGACTGAACTCTCCTTCAATTTTTATATAATTTTTTAATTAGTTAAACATAAAAGATCAATTGTTGGAGTTTTATTGATTTTACTTGTCCTTAAAATAAAAATAAGTGGGTAGAATAATCTTTGCTTCTTAAGAAAACCAGGATGCCTGAACAGATATAGCCCAAAACAAAGTCACTGACAAATAAAATATTATAATAATTTATTATACCGGGGGTCAGAGAGATAGTAAGGTGGATAGGGTGCTCAATTGCACTCAGGTGGGCAATCCAGGATAGAGAGAAAGAGATTCACACTCAGTTCTCCTCAGGGCTCATTCATGACTCTGCTCAGAGTTCTCTCCTGGTGATGTTTGGGGAAAAATAGGCTATAGGGAAACATGGGCAACCCTAGGGATCAAACTAAAATTAACCATGTGCAACGAAAGTGCATAAAACACTGTACTTTAAGTTTAGTATCTTAATCTCTAGTCAAAAGTAAGCCAGCCTATGGAAATTTAAAGTAATAATTTTCTCACTTAAATGCAGAAATAATTGGCTAAGTGTTTTCCTTGATGTTTCTTGCCAACTGAAATATGTTGGCAAAATAGAGAATCTTAATGTTTCTATAATTGGTTCTAGGAAATATAGCAAAAGGCCCAAATGTGTGTTCTGTTTGCGGAGCCTTGGGCTCAATGCCCAGCGTCCCACAGACTCCTGACCACAGCTGGCACAGATGCGAAGTGTTGTAATAGAAGCAGCCCCAAAGCATCAGTCTGTGACCCAGGACTGAATCGGGACTGGTTACATGCAAGGTAACTGTCTAACTCTGAGCTATTGCTCTTACCCTCTCCTATTTTTAAATGATATTAGGGACTAGGAAGATGGCACAGAGTTCAGAGGTGCGCGACTTGAATGAGCAAGGTACAGTACTATATCCTGACTCCATCACCTCCTAAGCAATATTTTTTAAATATTTTATTATATTTTTATTTGGCCCGCCACCCGCAGGGCCTCCCAACAAGCCAGACGACCCCCCACCACTACATGAGGGCCGCCATCTTCCACATTGGACTTCCTTCTAGTCAGAACTCCACCCAGCAGCAGATGAGTCTATCACAGCCTGGATCATAGGCACCCACCCTGCAGCAGTTTTTTTTTCAATACGGCCCAGGTATGCTGATCCAGACACTTCTAGAGCATGGGGGGCAGAGCTGCTACTTGCTCTCCCTGTGCCCAGCCACTCACGAGGCGCCCGGGAGGGATGGCGGGTTCTTGCCCTGGCCTGCCACCCCAGCAGGGCCTCCCAACAAGCCAGACATCGGACTTCCCTCTTGTCAGAACTCTACCCAGCAGCAGATGAGTCTATCACAGCCTGGCTCATCAATAAATGCTGTATTTAGAGGTGACTACAAGAGTATGCCACCCACACGGCAAGCCTGGCAAGCTGCCCATGTCATATTTGATATGCCAAATACCAGTAACAATTATATTTGGTCATTCCCATGACCTAATATAATTGTCTGAGGCTCTTTATGTTCCTGGAGCAAGCAGATGCCCTTGGGGCTCTACTAGCATGAGACAGGACATATGGAGATATTACTGGTGCCCACTGAAAGCAAATAGATGATGAACAGGAAGATAGTGATAGTAATTTTTATTATATTTTATTCT
>JAJIBD010026099.1:0-35260 GCA_021461705.1 Cryptotis parvus | reverse complement strand
TCAGTTTTACATTTACTGATGTGCCATGCGGTCACTTTGCCATGCAACAGGGAGAGTCAGTAGCAGCTCTGCCCCATGTATCTGTGTCTCTGGTCCCCGGCCAACAGCCTGGGAGTAGTTGGTGGGAGGGTAAAAAAATACTGCTAGAAATGGCCAGTAAATTCAGCAAGATTGCAGGATGCAATGCCAGCACATAAATATCAGCTACATTTCTCTACATAAACAATAGATGCAAAAAGAATGATAGAGCTTTTGCCATAAATGTGATTGACCTGGTTTAATCCCTGGCATCACACATGTTCCTCCTAGTACTGCCAGGAGTAATTCCTGAGCGCAGAACTAGGAGGAACTCCTGGGCACAGCTGGTGGGGCCCCCAAAACAAACCAAAAACAAGGCTTAAACTTACCATTAGTTTTGGTAGATTGTATTTTCATTTTTTGTTGAGCAGTCTTTTTTTAAGCCCAGCCCAGGTATGCTGATCCAGAGACTCTCTCTCTCTCTCTCTCTCTCTCTCTCTCTCTCTCTCTCCACACACACACACACACACACGGGGCAGAGCTGCTACCAGCTCTCTCTGTGCCCAGCTGATGATGAGGCACCCGAGAGGGATGGCAAAGTTCTAGCCCTGGCCCGCCCACCACAGCAGAACCTTGCAAGAACCCAGAGGAACCCCCACACCATGAGGGCTGCCATTTTCTGGACTCCCCTCTTGTCAGAACTCCACCCAGCAGAAAAGCTGATCACAGCCTGGCTCGAGACCCACGCTTTAGCAGTCTTTTCAAGTCCAGCCCAGGTATGCTAATCCAGAGACTCACATACATGGGGCAAAGCTTCTATCAGATCTCCCTGTGCCCAGCTGATCACAAAGCACCCGGGAGGGAAGGTGGGTTCTGGTCTTGGCCCGCCACTCCAGCAGAGCCTCGCAAGAAGCCAGAGGAACCCCCACACCATGAGGGCCGTCATTTTCCACATCTGGACTCCCCTCTCGTCAGAACCCCACCCCAGCAGAAGAGCTGATCACAGCCTGGCTCGCGCAGCCATTTGCGGCTGCGTGGTTCATCAATAAATGCTGGAGATCAGAGGTGATTACAAGAGTATCCCACCCATATGGCAGAGCCTGGCAAGCTATCCAGGCCATATTTGATATGCCAAATACCAGTAACAATTATAGACCTCATTCCCGTGACCTGAGGCTCTTTATGTTCCTGGAACAAGAAGATGCCCTTGGGCTCTACTAGCATGTGACAGGACATGTTACTGGTCCCCTCTCGAGCAAATCGATGATGAACGGGAAGACAAGTGATGCAAGTGACAAGTTTAGTTCAAGGTATTTTCTAATCTCTTGTGTGATTTCTTTGGTTCAACTCTAACTATCCTTAAGCTCTTGATTCTAGTTTCATTTCATTATAATTAAAAAAGATGCTTTGGTTGAGAGAAACAATATTAAATATACAGGAAGATGTCAGTGCTATAGTTAGTTCCCAAGCACCTCTGGGAGCCTCGCCATGGAGCTCGGAGTAGCCCCCAAAATAGTACTGGGTGTTCGCCCACAGGAAAAATATCAGTGCTACTTAAAGCAAGCTGCAGATCGATGCAATCTGCAAAATTTCAATGACAGGCTTGGTGAGATAGTACAGAGGTAACACGTGCCTAGCACCAGGCAGAAGTGAATCCCTGCCACCACCAGGGGTCACTCCTGAGCACAGCACCAGGAACAGTCCCTGAGCACCACCAAATCGCAATGGCAATTTGTTTATTTTTCAGAAAAAAAGTACTTATACTTTCATAGATCATTTCTATAGTTCGTTACTAAAGAAGGTTCTCTGATAGTGTAGAGCCCTAAAACCACAAGGAGGAGCCAGAGCATCCTCACCTGAGCGTGAAGCCAGTTCTAGATGTTGCTTTTGCAGCTGACTTCCTCCCCTTTTCAATACACTAACTCGACTCTTCAAACGCTACCTGTCTGAATGCAAGGTGCCCTCCCAATGGAACACCAGCAGGACAGTTCTACTGTTCAAGAAGGGAGACATCCACGACATTGGAAACTATCACCCCATCTGCCTGTTGTCCATCATCTACAAGCTGTTCACTCAAGTCATCCTGAACAGGATTGGCAGAACATTAGATGAAAGACAACCATGTGAGCAAGCTGGTTCCGAAAAGGATTCATAACAATTGACCATATCCACACAGTAACCAAGCTTACTGAGGTTTGTAGGGAGTTCAAGATGCCGCTCTGTCTCACGTCACTGATTTAAAGAAAGCTTTGATTCTGTGGAGACTGAAGCGGTCATCAAAGCCCTAGCCAAACAGGGTGTTCAAACCCAATACATCAAGATCCTTCGTGAGCTGTATTACGGGTTCACCACCAGGATCTCACCATTCTACAAAGAAGTGATCATTGATGTCAAAAGAGGGGTTCAACAGGGTGATACCATTTCACCAAAACTCTTCAGCGCCACCCTCGAGAACATCATGCGACAATTAGAATGGGAAGGAATGGGAGTGAAGATAGATGGTCGGCAACTACACCACCTCCGCTTCACTGATGACATCATTCTAATAACACCAAACATTTGCCAAGCGGCACAAATGCTGGCTGACTTTGACCGAGAATGTGGAAAGATAGGTCTACAGCTGAATCTCAACAAAACAATGTTTATGAAAAGCGAACTAGTTTCAGAGGCCCCATTCACTCTCAATGGAGCAAACATCTCTGAATGCAGCAGTTATGTGTACCTAGGTCATGAACTCAACATGATGAACCACCTAAAATCTGAGTTGCACAAGAGGAAGAGAGAGGCATGGAATGCCTCCTTCAAGAGCATTGAAATAGCTAAAAGGACAAAGAACCTCAGGTTCCGGCAACATCTCTTCGACTCCACCATTCTCCCTGCATTAACATATGCCTCAGAGACCTGGGCCCTGAGAAAGCAGGATGAGAATGCTATTCAGATTTCCCAAAGAGGAATCAAAAGAGCTATGCTTGGAATCTCATACCTCACTCATTAAGAGAAGGAATCTGGAGTTCCGACCTCCGTTGACGATCCAGAGTCAGGGACGCTGTCTCGTTTGCCAAGGCATCGAAAATCAGATGGGCTGGACATGTAATGTGATTTGGAGACGACCACTGGACTAGATCCCATGGGATGTCAAAAGATCACGTGGCTGCCCACCTACAAGATGGTTAGACTTCTTTGTCAAGACCCTGAATGAACGATTTGAGGCTCTTCATATACCTGAGGGCAAGCAGATGCCATTGGGCTACACTGGCACGTGATAGGGTCAAATGGAAATGTTACTGGTGCCTGCTTGGGCAAATCCATGAATAACGGGATGTCAAGTGATCAGGTGATCAAGTGGACTGGAAGTTCTTTTTTTTTAATTGAATCACAGTGTGATAGAACATTACAAAGCTGTTGATGATTGGGTTTCAGCCATTCAGTATTCCAACAACCACCCCTCCACCAGTGCACATTTCCCACCACCAATGTCTCCAGTTTCCCTCCCCCTGGCCCCAACTTGCCTGAATGGCAGGCACTTTTCTTCTCTCTCTCTCTCTCTCTCTCTCTCTCTCTTCTCTCTCTCCTTTTGTGCATTGTGGTTTGCAATAGACACTGAAAGTTTATTATGCGTATCAATTGACTTACTTACCAATGGCCTTTCACCATTGACAACCATTCTTCTCTTCCAATAGAAGAATGAGAGGGGAAGGATGTAGTCTAAGTCGCTTTGGTTAAAGCAATCATATATGCAACTCTAAAATTCACATGAGTTCGCAGGGGACCCCAGACAGTCGAAACCAAGATGAATACTGAAGGACTCACACCTCTGGTAGAAAATTTTACCACAAAGCTGCTGTGATTAGAACAGCGCTGAGCTATCTTGAGTGTATATGGGCTCATGGACATGTTAGAGGCCAGAAATAAGCCCATGTAATCACTGTCAAAGGACTTTTTTTGTTATTTGTTTGTCTTGGGTCACACCTGGTGGTGCTCAGGGCTTACTCCTGACTCTGAACTTAGGGCTTACTCTGCGGCTTGGGGGCTCTAGGGGTTCCAGGGAACCCTAGAGACCCACTTTGGCAGTGTGCAAGACAAATACCCTACCTGCCATACTATTTCTCTGGCCCAAGTGTCAAATGAATTTTTGTAAGAGTGGCACTTGGAAGCTTGGGAACTACATGAAGGGTGGGCATCAAACCCAAGTCAGTGAGTGCAAGACAAGCATTAGTACCTACTGTACTAACACTCTGGCACTACAAATAACATGATTCAAAAGTGAGTCAGACTGGGGCCAGAGTGATAGTACAGTGGGGAGAGCACTAGCCTTGCACTCATCAAATCTTGACCCAGGTTTGATTCTGGCACTCCATATGGTCCCTGAACCTGCAAGGACTAATTCCTGAGTGCAGAGCAGGAGTAAGAACATATGAAAACATGTTAAACATCATTAATCATTGATCACTTGATCACTTGAATCCTGTTATTCATCGATTTGCTCGAGTGGGCGCCAGTAACATTTCCATTGGACCCTATCACGTGCCAATGTAGCCCAATGGCATCTGGTTGATTCAGGAATATGAAGAGCCTCAAACCGTTCCTTCAGGATCTTGACAAGGAAGTCTGACCATCTTGTAGGTGGGCGGCCACGCGATCTTTTGACATCCCGTGGGATTCAGTTGGTAACGGCTCTAGTCCAGCGGCCATCTCCAAATCGCATTACATGTCCAGCCCATCTGATTTTCGATGCCTTGGCAAACGAGACAGCATCCCTGATTCTGGAATAGCAACGGAGGTCAGAACTCCGGATTCCTTCTCTCACTTGAGTGAGGCATGATATTCCAAGCATAGCTCTTTTGATTCCTCTCTGGGAGCCCTGAATAGCATTCTCATCCTGCTTTCGTAGGGCCCAGGTCTCTGAGGCGTATGTTAATGCAGGGAGAATGGTGGAGTCGAAGAGATGTGCCCGGATTCGGAGGTTCTTTGTCCTTTTAGCTGTTTCTTCGATGCCTTTGAAGGCATTCCATGCCGCTCTCTTCCTCCTGCGCAGCTCAGGTTTTAGGTCGTTCATCATGTTGACTTCTCGACCTAGGTACACATAACTGCTGCATTCAGAGATGTCTATTCCATTGAGAGTAAATGGGGCCTCTGGAACTAGTTCATTTTTCATAAACATAGGTTCTTTAGATCAGCTGTAGACCTATCTTTCCACATTCTCGGTCGAAGTCAGCCAGCATTTGTGCCGTTTGGCTAATGTTTGGTGTTATTAGAACAATGTCATCAGCGAACCGGAGGTGGTGTAGTTGCCGACCATCTATCTTCACTCCCATTCCTTCCCATTCTAATTGTTGCTGATGTTCTTGAGGGTGGTGAAATGGTATCACCCTGTCGAACCCCTCTTTTGACATTAATGATCACTTCCTTATAGAATGGTGAGATCCTGGTGGTGAATCCGTAATACAGCTCACGAAGGATCTTGATGTATTGGGTTTGAACACCCTGTTTGGCTAGGGCTTTGATGACCGCTTCAGTCTCCACAGAATCAAAGGCTTTCTTTAAATCAATGAACGTGAGACAGAGCGGCATCTTGTACTCCCTACAAACCTCAATGAGCTTGGTTACCGTGTGGATATGGTCGATTGTGCTGAATCTTTTCCGGAAGCCAGCTTGCTCGCATGGTTGTCCTTCATCTAGTGTTCTGCCAATCCTGTTCAGGATGACTTGAGTGAACAGTTTGTAGATGAAGGACAACAGGCAGATGGGGCGATAGTTGCCTATGTCGTGGATGTCTCCCTTCTTGAACAGTAGAACTGTCCTGCTGGTTTTCCACTGGGAGGGCACCTTGCATTCGGACAGGTAATGTGTGAAGAGCCGAGCTAGTGTATTGATGAGTACCGACGGCAGATTCTTCAGGTGTTCGGGTCTGACTTTGTCTGGGCCTGGTGCTGTTCCCTTCTTTACCGACGAAATGGCATGTCAGATTTCAGAAGGGAGAACATTGGGAATGACATACCCATCCTGTGGAACTTGGTATGTGGGCAGGTGGACGTGGCTATCAAAGAGATCTGAGTAGAAGTCATGGATAATCTCCATTGCCTTTCTGGAAGATGTGATAGATTCATCAGGGCGTCGGAGGGCAGTCATCTTGGTCTTATAGTTGGCGAAGGACAGGCGGGCGGTGCAAATGCTTTTCCCGGCTTCTGCTGCATCTTCCAGTATATCTGCTCTTCTGTCTTTGAGGTCTTCCTTTATCACTTCTCTGCACCACTTTGCAAGCTTGGACGTTAGCATTTGGTCTCCTGAGGTTCGCGCCTTGTCACGTTGGCGAATGAGCTCAAGAGTTTCTGAAGACAGGCGTCCTTTTGTGTCTTTCTCTCAGCATTTTTCTCACAATCATGGAGGTGCTGAACCAGTCGGTTGTATTCTTCATCGATGTTGTCAATGATGGTATCTTCCCATGTTGCTGCAATGGTGCCAAAGAGTTCCCAGTTGGTGGTTGTTCTGGGAGTTCTCTTCTTAAAATTTGCAGCCTTTTCTCCCCATTGCATGAAGTAGAATTTTGCACGAAGGAGACGGTGGTCTGATCCTGTTTGGAATTTGGGGACGACAGCAACATGGGTCAGACAAAACCGTCGATTGAAGATGATGTGGTCAATTTCATTGTGGAACTGTTTGCCAGGAGATTCCCATGTTCAACGTTTCACTTCAGCCTTCTGGAACTGTGAGTTCCCATGAATGGTCTTGGTGGACATGATGAACTCAGATAGTCTCTTATCCTGTTCGTTCCATTCTAGGCCATGGGTCCCGATGTGGAGTTCTTCAGCCGATCTTCTTGGTCGTATCTTGGCATTAAAATCACTGACTATGATCTTGTAGAAGGTGTGATCTTTTTATAGAACTCCTCAGTTCCTTGTAGAATTTCTCAATTTCATCTTCCTTGTATGTGGATGTTGGTGCATAGACAATGAAGATAGAAATTGCTGGCAGTGGGCCACATCTCTTCAAGTGTAATCATCCTATCCGGTTTGTTAGGCATTCAAATGAATCAATGTTGACGGCCATGTTTGTGTTGACAAGGACACCAATGCCACCGACGCCTCTTTCATCACATGTTCTAAGGAACAATTCTTCTTTGGTGTCAAATACAGCGTGATGTGACTGGCACCTCCTCGTCTCAGTCAGACCAATGATGTCATACTTGATCTTTTGCGCTTGCACCATCAGATCCTCGATATATGCTTCCGATGCCAGCGTACGTGTATTGAAAGTACAGACAGTCATTTTAGTCTTTCTTCGTTTTGGCAGCCTATGTTGGCCATGAAATTTTATCAGGCACTGCTTGTTCGCCTTTCTTACTGCTGCCGTATTAAGGGCTCTTTTGGGGTCAGGAAATTAAACATTTTTTGTTACTGGTTTTGGCATATCGAACATGCATCGGACAGCTTGCCAGGCTCTGCCCTGCGGGCACTATACTCTCATTACCTTGTGGGGCTCGCTCAGAGGGGTGGGTAGAATATTCATGGTAATTTGGAGGTGAATTGCGCGGCCGCTTTGCGGCCACTGTGCCGCCACGTGAAACAGGGAAAGCTGGTATTTGCTCTGCCGGGTGTATCTGCAGCATAAATTATTATACATGCAAAAATTATAGTGAAATCCACTATTAAAAAGCCCAGAAATCAAACCCTAAAACTAAAAACTAAAATGACAAAAGTTCACTTACATGAGATACTTAGAGGAGACTGGTGCAGAGAAGAAGGGCAGCTTTGGTGGAATAGGCGAGAGGGAAGTCTATTTTCTGAAAGGCAGAGAGGGAAAGAGAGACAGTTCAGTGAGCTGAGTGGATGATTTTCATGCAGGAGCCTGGATTTGATCCCTGGCTCCGCATGGTCCACGGAACACTAAGCTGGGATTAGATCCTGAGCATCACTGGGTACGGCCCCCCCCCCCAACCAAAGGGGGAAGATAGTAGAAAGGTTTAGTTTTTCCAGATGATAAGTCTAAGGAGGCTCCATTTTCTCACTAAATAAAGGAGCACTGGAAATGAAGCTCCACTCTCCAGGCCCGCACTGTCTGGGCACTTGAGGGAATGGCTGGCCATGGAGACCTTTAGGTGTTGCAGTGTCAGGAGAATTTCATCTCTGGGAATCAATGTGTGTCCATCATCTGAGTCCTGAACCAGACGTCAGAATACTTTCATCTCATCACTTGGGGCTTGGTTTGAGGAATAGTGAGAATGAATTTGATACCTGACTTCTCTTTTTTGTGTTTTGGCACACACAAAAGTCATGCACAAAGAGTTGTGGAGGGAGGGGCTGGAGCGATAGTCCAGCGGGTAGGGCGCTTGCCTTGCACGAGGCCGGCCTGTGCCAGCCCGGGTTCAATCCCGACATCCCATATGGTCCCCGAGCACCGCCAGGAGTAATTCCTGAGTGCAGATCCAGGAGTAACCCCTGAGCATTGCCGGGTGTGACCCAAAAAGCAAAATAAAAAAAAAAAAGAGTTGTGGAGGGAAAGATAGATAAAGGAATTTTTTGTTCATTTTTCTTTCTTTGTTTTGGGACTGCATCCAATGATGCTCAGGGGGTAACTTTTGGTTCTGTGCTCGGGAATCACTCCTAGCAGTGCCTGGGAGACCATATGGGATGCCAGGGATCAAACCTGAGTCAGCTGGGTGCAAGGCAGATGCCCTACTCACTGTCTTATTGCTCCAATCCAAATAAAGGATATTAAAGGAGGAGAAACTATTATGTAAGAAACAATGGTAGGGCTAGAAAGAGGTCAAAGGGTTCTGCATATTGGAGTCCTGGGTTCAATCCTGGCACCACATGGTTCCCTGGGTATTGATAGGAGTGACCTATGAGCACTGATCTGGAAGCACTGCTAGGAGTGGCCCCAAAGCAAACAGTGGCACATGCATGTCACTCCATGTCTGTCCGTGTCCTTAGAATACCCATCTATATAACCTCTAACTGTGTGTATTGCAAGCCACAGTGTGTAAAAAGGAGAAGAGAGGGGGAGAGAGAGAGAGACAGAGAGAGAGAGTGAAGTGAAAATTGCCTGCCATAGACACAGGCTGGGGGAAGGGGGAAATCATGGAACATCAGTGGAGGGAAATGGGCACTGGTGGAGGAATGGGTGCTGGAACACTGTATGACTGAAACCCAAATATGAACACTTTGGTAACTCTATATCTCACGGTGGTGTAATAAAAAATTTCAAAAAAAAATGTAAAAAAGGAATACCCATCTACAGACTTTAGTTAAAGATCCATCATCACGATCATGATCACGATCTTCCCGTTGATCATCTATTTGCTAGAGCGGGCACCAGTAATATCTCCATATGTCCTGTCTCATGCCAGTAGAGCCAGGGGCATTGGCTTGCTACAGGAACATAAAGAGCCTCAAACCATTATATTAGGTCATGGGAATGACCTAATATAATTGTTACTGGAATTTGGCATATCAAATACAAAGCTTGCCAGGCTTGCCGAGCGGGAGGCAAACTCTTTTAAACACCTCCAAATAAAGCATTTATTGATGAGGCCGCGAGGCCACTTGCGGCCGCGCCGGGCTGTGATGGGCTGGTCTGCTGGGTGGAGTTCTGACGAGAGGGAAGTCCAAATGTGGAAAATGGCGGAGCCCGTGGAGTGAGGGGGTGGTCTGGCTTGTTGTGAGGCTCTGCTGAGGTGATGGGCCAGGGCTAGAACCCGCCATGCCTCCCGACTGCCTCATGAACGGCTGTGCACAGGGAGAGCAAGGAACAGCTCTGCCCCATGTCTGAGAGTCTCTGGACCAGCATACCTGGGCCGGATTGAGGAAAAAGCTGCTGCAGGGTGGGTGTCGATGATCCGGGCTGTGATGGGCTGGTCTGCTGGGTGGAGTTCTGACGAGAGGGAAGTCCAAATGTGGAAAATGGCGGAGCCTGTGTAGTGAGGGGGTGGTCTGGCTTGTTGTGAGGCTCTGCTGAGGTGATGGGCCAGGGCTAGAACCCGCCATGCCTCCCGACTGCCTCATGAACGGCTGTGCACAGGGAGAGCAAGGAACAGCTCTGCCCATGTCTGAGAGATCCATCATTAGTAGCACAAATGTGTCTCATTCAATGCCAGATATTAATAAGATTGGGCACTTGAGTCATGGTAGTTGAAGGGCAATCATAACTATTGTTTTTCTGTAAAATTAAGAGGCTTCACTAAATAAAGTCCATTAGAAAGAAGAAACCCACCTAGGTTTGGCCAGAACTAGGTCACAAGACCGATGCTGAGGAGCTGATGTAGGGGACATGAGCCCAGAAACAAGCCGTGGATGCAGTCCTTTATCACATGGAGTCAGGGTAGGCATGGCTAGGTAGAGGAGGATGACTAGACTCTAAGTGCCCCTATAGGCTGGCATCCAAGGAAGCGGAAGTGATGAGGGACGGTGCTTACGCGCTGCTCTCTGCACTCACTCCCTGCTGGACTCAGGTCCAGCTGGTGCCAGGTGTGCTGCTCTGAGCCTCTCTCCAAAAGAGTGGTCACACAGTGAGGCCAAGAGCAGTCCAGATCTGCAGGTCTGGTGCTCCGTTCCCATCTCCTGAGCTCCGTGCCTTGGTCTGGCTCTGCCCCGGGTGAGCTCCATTCACTCACTAAATAAAGGAGCACTGGAAATGAAGCTCCATTCTCCAGGCCTGCACTGTCTGGGCACTTGGAGGGAATGGCTGGCCATGGAGACCTTTGTGTGTTGCAGTGTCGGGAGAATTTCAGCTCTGGGAACCAATGTGTGTCAGTCACCTGAGTCCTGAACCAGACGTCAGAAGCAAGAATTTGATTATTGCTACCTAATGGAAGATTTCCTGCGGACGAGCCGTGTGTTGATTACAGCTGCAGGGCCCTGGGGCACTTTCATCTCATCACTTGGGGCTTGGTTTGAGGAAATAAATGCAAAACACAGAAAATACACTCGGGCACAAAGAGGTTTTGCAGATACGACGGAGCAGTTGCCTCTGCTCTGTAGGATGGGATGGGTGATGGGTATGTGTGTTCAATTGCTCAGAAAATGTGTTTAAGTTGAGAGAACGGACATGGGGGTATGTGCAGCCTGTCTGCCTGACTCTGGGCTGGGGCACAGTGCAGAGGCATCATATGCAGAGGGGCTCATCTTGGGTGAGGGATCCCCAGTGCACTAGCACTGTCGGTGTGCAGGAACCACTGGGTGCCAGGGGTGGGAGCAAGCGTTAGCACGCAGGCCTCTGTGCTTCTGCAGTCCCCCAAGCCCTCTGAGCGGCCTCCCTGCTAGGTGACGGGGCAGTCCCTGTTCTGCCTCCCGCCCTCTGGGCCTTCTCAGGGTGAAAGTGAGGTGAGTGGGGCGGGTTTCCTGTGTCAGAGGAGCCTGAACTCAGAGGCTCCCAGCCCCACTGCCCTAGAGAAAGGGCCCGAGCCACCCTCTTGGGTGCTCCCCGCTGAACCTGCTCCCTCTCTGCCTCGCCTCTAGGGAAGGGGACAGAATCACCCCACTCAGGTCCGTCATGGCCTCATAAGCTCCTCTCCACCCAGGACTGACTCAGGACTCCTGGGCCTGCCCCCTGCGTCTTCCCTCGGCATTCTACCCCCAGCATTGTTTCTGTCTCCTCTGCTTTTCCCTCTGAGTCACGAAACTCAAATATGGGGAGATAGCAGCTTCCTCCCCTGCAGATGTCACAGCCACTGACCACCCTGTGTCCCACAGCCCTGGCACCAAGTCACCTGGTGATAGGGAAGCCTGGGGCCATCTAATCTGTGCACTGGTCTGTGTCCTGGCATCAGGCCATCTGGTGATAGGAGCCCTTGAGGTGGGGGTGGGGAATCTGATCTATGCTTGAGCTTCAGTGACTCCATGGCACCAGGTACCACGGAGACAGTCACAGGGGCTTCAGCAGGCAGAACGCTGGGCTGTGTGGAAGTTTTGACATTGTCAGGTCACTGTCAGTAGTTTCAGTCCACTGCCAGGCCCAGGGGGCTCCCTGCTGTCACCATGTCACTCCACCTGTCGTTCCTTCTTATCAGACTGTTAAAATTAATTAATAACAATTGCTAAGGATGACAGTGCAAAAGTGTGTCTGAGCCAGCACGGGCCTGGTCCCAGGAGGGGGCTGGAGACCATGGGGGTGTGTCAGAGTAGTCTGGGGGCTAGAGGGGTGTGGAGGGAGAGGAGTTCTCGGGGTAGGTGCAGGGGGAAGCCAGCAGCTCTCCTGGGAACCCTGTCTCGGGTGGGAAGTGTGGGTGGAGGGAGCCGGTGGATCATTAACCACTGGGGCAGAGAGGGCACATGGTGAAACCTGATTGGCTATAGCCCGGTCAGGCCAGGCCTGTGTGACCTGGAGACTGTCTTATTGTTGTCTGATCCCTGAAACCAGCCCTTGGCTCTCGCTGGCTGTCTCCAGGACCGGTACCACTTCCTCTCACACTTCCTGACGCTAACATGGGGCAGGCCACCCTCAAGGTCTGGCTGCTCTGGGCCCTACTCCAGAGATGGGTGAGTCTGAACCATGGGCCCCCAGAGCCTCCATATGAATACCTGGATCCACTCCATGGACACCTGGATCCTGCCATGAGCATGCCATGGGAGGGCACCCGGATTTCCTCCCACGGGCCTCCAGGACCAACATTGCCCTTGTCCCAAGGTTGCTTGGGGACAGTGAGGGAGAATCTAGGGCCCAGCAGGAGCTAGTCTCTGGACTGATGGTGGTTCAAGAGCCCCCAAATAGGGGTGTGGGAAGAGAGCACTGAACTGTCTGTGCTTCCAGGTCATGGGGAGGATGGACACACGTTAGGGAGGGCAGCGGGCTCTGGCACCTTTACTTCCCCTGCAACATGCGCCATGGACAAGGAGGAGTTGAGGGTTCAAGGATCCAGTCCAGGGTGCAGTTGCTGGGGACTGAGGGGTAGAAACACCCTCTTGGGACTGTCTGAAGCTGAGCAGAAGCTTCTGCATGGCAGGAGGGTGCTGAGACCTTTGCCCAGCAGGTGCGGTGGGGACAGCTGTGTCCCTGAGGCTCACGGATCAGGGAACAAGCAGCACGATCACCTGTGGTGCCTGTGTCCATGAAGTGACTCCATGTGGTCCTTCAGGGTCAGCCCCAGTGACCCTGTGTCCCCAGCTCTCCCCTCACTCTCAGTGTGACCTTGTCACCTGCTCTGTCTCTTCCAGTGGGCTGTGACCCTGTTGCCCTCAGGACAAAAGTGTGACATCCTGTCTCCTGGTCACACTGACTCTGAAGGTCCCCAGGTGTTCCCTCTCACTGCCCATTATAGTGACCACAGCAGAGCTAACCTCACCAGGTGCCCTGTCCCTCTGCAGGCCCTGGGAAAGCCCTACACGCCCATCCACAAGGCAGGCTACTGTGCCTTCTACGATGATTGTGGGAAGAACCCAGAGGTGACCGGGGCATCGCCAGCTTATCCAACGTGTCCTGCCTGAACAACGTGCCAGCTGTCCTTGCCACTGGGAACCACCTGAACGTGCTGAAGCGTGTGTGCCCCAACCTATACCAGGGTCCCAACACCACCTTTGTCTGCTGCAACTCTAGGCAGCTGAGGGTCCTGGAATTCAGCCTGAGCCTATCCAAGGGGCTGCTCACCCGCTGCCCAGCCTGTGCCAACAACTTTGTGAACCTGCACTGCCTCAACACCTGCAGCCCTGACCAGAGCCTCTTCATCAACGTGACTCGCGTGGTGGATAAGGGCCCTGATCAGCTCCCAGCCGTGGTGGCCTACGAAGCCTTCTACCAGCGCAGCTTTGCCGAGGACACCTATGAGTCCTGCAGCCGTGTTCGCATCCCTGCCGCGGCTGAGCTGGCCGTGGGGACCATGTGTGGTGTATACGGCTCCTCCCTCTGCAATGCCCAGCGCTGGCTCAACTTCCAGGGGGGACATAAGCAATGGGCTGGCACCCGTGCAGATCATCTTCCACCTGCTGGAGCCAGAGAAAGACCCTGGCAACGGGCTGGAGGCCCTGAGTGCCGCCATCACACCATGCAACAAGGCGCAGGGCAACGGCACATCGGCTTGCTCCTGCCAGGACTGCGCCGCCTCCTGCCCCATCATCCCCCAGCCCCAGGCGCTGGACGCCACCTTCCGCCTGGGCCACATGCCGGGGGTCTGGCGTTGGTCCTCATCCTCTGTTCCGCCTTTGCCCTTCTTGCCGCCTTCCTCCTGTGTTTGCAGCTGCTCCCGGTTTGAACAGGGGGCAAGTTGCCACCCCCAAAGCAGGTGCCAGCCCCTCCAGCCACAGCCTCCTGGAGAGCTTCTTCCAGGCCTGGGGCACCTGCGTGGCCTCATGGCCCTTGACTGTCCTGGTGGTGTCCTTCACTGTGGTCGTGGGCTTGGCTGGGGGCCTGGCCTTTATGGAACTGACCACGGATCCCGTAGAGTTGTGGTCGGCCCCGCATAGCCAAGCACGGCGGGAAAAGGCATTCCACGACCAGCACTTTGGCCCCTTTTTCAGAACCAACCAGGTGATCCTGACGGCTCCCAGGAGGCCAAGCTACCAGTACGACTCCCTGCTGCTGGGCCCAAAGAATTTCAGCGGGATCCTGACAGTCGACCTGCTGCTGGAGCTGCTGGAGCTTCAGGAGAAGCTGCGGCACCTGCAGGTGTGGTCTGCAGAGGAGGGGCGCAACGTTTCCCTGCAGGACATCTGCTATGCCCCCTCAAGCCGCACAACACCAGCCTCTCGGACTGCTGCATCAACAGCCTCCTGCAGTATTTCCAGAACAACCGCACGAACCTGCTGCTCACGGCCAACCAGACGCTGCTAGGGCAGACAGGGCAGGTGGACTGGAGGGACCATTTCCTCTACTGTGTCAAGTGAGTCCAGAAGCCACACATATCCTGGTCTTCCTGGGATTCCCGGTGTCTTCTCCCCATGCTCCATCCTCCCCTGGCCGCTCTGTCCTGCTCCCACTGACTGGCATACCTGGGTGGCTCTAGGCCTACGCAGCTCCTGAAGTCTAGACTGTGTCCTTGCATAGAACTGGCCAGTGCTTCCAGCAGGTGGCTCAGCTCACATGTGCTTTCTCTTTCTCTGTTTCTGTGCTGGCTTGGGCCAGGCCAGAACAGCAATTGGGAAGTGCTCAAGTGCCTCAGGCCCAGCCAGGGGCCCGCTGGCACAGTCTGTGGCACCTGGGTGTAGCGGGCCTCCTGTGGCTGGCATCCAGGCCCGGGGCAGATGCAGGACTAAGTTGGCCAGGAGCAGTGGTCTGAGAGTTGCTGTGGTGGGCTGGCCAAGGCTGCAGTGAGGGCGAAGCCTCAGACCTATCAGGTTCACGGCCCACCACTCTACTCTCTCACACAGAGTGAAGTCCCTACATAGCTCTTCTTTGGGGAAAAGCTTGTCTGCTGGAAATGACCACAGAAGGAAGTCAGCCTAAGAAACCACAAAATTGGGCTGGGGCTGTAGTTCAGTGGTTGGGCATTTGCCTTGTATATGTGAGGCCTTGGGTATGACCCCAACACTGAAAAGAAAGAACAAGAAGGAAGGAAGGAAGGAAGCAAGGAAGGAAGGAAGGAAGGAAGGAAGGAAGGAAGGGAAAGAGAGAAAGAAAGAAAGAAAGAGAAAGAAAGAAGAGAGGAAGAAAGAGAGAGAAAGAAGAGATAAACAAGGAAAGAAAGGAGAGGGGCCAGAGAAGTAGTACAGTTGGAGATAGTGCAGAGAGAGTTCACAGAAAGATAGTACAGAGGGATAATGCGGTGGGTCCCTTAGTACAGTGGGTCCTGAGTCTATCAGGAATGACTCCTGAGTGCAGAGTCAATAGTAACCCCTAAGCAATGCCAGGTGTAGTCCAAAAATGAGAGGGGAGAGAGAGAGAGAGAGAGGGAGATGGAGAGGGAGAGAGAGAGAGATAGAGGATAAAGAGGTGATAGCATGTAAGTTTGGGCAGGGGCCTCCCCAGCAGTGTGCAGGGGACTTGGATCCACCTGGCGATTCTTAGCCTGTTTATGTGACTTGAAACTTCTGTGCTCAGGCCCCACATTGCAGAGCTGGGGCGCTAGGACACATGTGGCAATGTGGGGGTGGGGGTGGGACATACCCCAGGAACCAACTTGGGCTGCGTTCTCCAGCCCTTGGTGGCCTCCCTTTTATTGGTTCTTTAAAATCATCATCATCATCATCAGTAGCAGCTCCTCTTTATTAGTCATTGAAAAAATAATAATGATAATCAGTCATTACATGTTGACATAAAAAGTGTATTTTCATGGAAAATCCCTACTGAAAATAAGTAGGGAGTAGTGCTATAAATCTTTGCAAATCTCCCTCTCTCTAATTTTTTGTTTTGGCTTTTGGGTCTCACCCAGCAGTGCTCAACAGCTACTCCCAGTTCTGTGCTTGGGACTGAAACCTCGGCAGTGCGCCGAGACCATGTGGCTACAGGGACTGAGGCCCCCTGCATGTGGCACCGCCTTAGCTTGCCCAGCATCGCTCTGGCCTCTGCAAAGCTCTTATAGAGGAAGCTGGAGTCTGGTGTCCAATCCTGGGGTTGGTCTGTGATGGAAACATAAGGAGTGTTTCACTGTGGGTGATCTGGGAGGATCAGATGCAATAAGTGTTTTTCAATTTTATTATTTTTTGGGGGGTTGTGGTGGGGGTGTTTGGGCCACACCTGACCGAGCTCAGGGGTTTACCCCGGCTCTGTACTCAGGTATCACTCCTCCTGGGACTTAGAGACAATCTGGGGTTTCAGAGGTAGAACCTGGGTCAGCCGTGTGCAAGGCCAGCACACTACCTGCTGTTCTTTTGCTCCAGGCCAGTGGTCTTTTCACAGGGCCTCCATCTCCCTGAACTGTTCATGTCCTCAAGAGTGAACGAGAGTCCAAGAGGTGAATCACTTCTTGGGGATATAAGTTCTTTCTCCCTGTTTGTTTTGTTTTTGGGTCTCAGGAATGCTCAGGGCGTACTCCTGGCTCTGTGTTCAGGGATCAGTCTTAGCGGTACTCAGGGAACCTTATGGGATGCCGAGGATTGGACCCAGGTTGGCTATGTGCAAATAGCCCTTGCACTGTACTATTGCTCTGGCCCCAAGCATTAGTTTTCTTTTTTTAAGACTTTAACCTTATAGACTCCTGAAAGGGTCTCCAGGACTGCTGTGCTGCCGGTGACTCAGAACCAGGGGTTTTCAGAAAGAGGAGGGCTCCTGGCCCTGGGTGGCCATCTTGGTTCCATGGTCAGGAAGACCTAGGCTCAGAGGGTTATGGAGAGCAGCTCATGGCCCCACAGCTCCCCTGCATGGCCATTTCCTCAGAACCATTGAGAAGGGCCTCGTGGAGGGCAGAGACTCCCTGGAGCTAAAGGCTTGGTGAAAGGTGCAGGAAAGAAAAAATCTGGACTAGAAATTCCCTGGGATTCTGGGCTGAGGGGGGGGAAGGTGCTGTGGGCGTGAGAACCACTGGGTCCGTCATGCTAGGACTTGGGGCCTCTGCCCCGGGGCTGTGAACACTCACACGCATCACATCTGGGACAGAGGTGATGGCATCAGCAGGGCCACCCTGGGGGAGAGAGATGGGCAGCCCCGTGGAGGGGGAACTGAGGGGCCCCTGGACTGGCCCCGGAAGGTTCTGTGTGGAGAAATGTGTCTGGCTGTGGTGTCAGGGGTGACATGGGGCCCAGGTGGGCTGGGATGCCTGAGCCCTGTCAACTGGAGCAAACTAGAAAAGGTGCCTCCCTCTTTCCTCAGCGCCCACTCACTTTTAAAGATGGGACAAACTTGAACCTGAGCTGCATGGCAGACTACGGAGCTCCTGTCTTTCCTTTCCTTGCCGTGGGGGTTACAAAGGTAATGGAGGGGGCCCTGGAGACAGTCAGTCAGGGAGAAATGAATGAGGGCCCAGGAACAACGCAGGAGAGCCAGGGGATGGAATGGGCATGCCTAGGGGCGATGGCACTTGAGGGAGTTGTGTGTCTGTGGATTGTGTGAGTGTGTGATTGTGTATATGTGTGAGTATGCATGTGATCGTGTGAGTGTGTGTGAGAGAGTATGTGTGAGTGTGTATGAGTGTGTGAGATAGTATGTGTATGGATTGTGTGAGCTTGTAAAAGACTATGTGTGACTGTGTGTGAGTGGGTACGTATGTGTGTGATTGTGTGAGAGAGTATGTGTGAGTGTATGTGATTGTGTGAGTGTGTGTGGGTGCTGCAGACCCTCCCCATCCTTCCTCCTGACCCTGTCCCTCTATCTTCTTGCAGCTAGTTTGTGCCTTGCCTGAAGCTTTGCGTTTGGCTGGTGGGGAGGAAGTGGGAGGCACCAGGGGCTACTGATGATGCTGATGAGGAAGTGGGGGAGTGTGGTGAGGGTTGTGGTAGGGAATAGCTGACTGTTTGGTGTCCCAGGGAAGGACTATTCTGAGGCGGAGGCCCTCATCATGACCTTCTCGCTCAACAATTTCCCTCCTGGAGACCCGCGGCTGGCACAGGCCAAGCTCTGGGAGGAGGGTTTCCTGGAGGAGATGCGGGCCTTCCAGCAGCGGATGGACAGCAAGCTCCAGGTCACCTTCATGGCAGAGGTAGGCTGCTCCTGCTCTTGGGGCATTGGAGGGGCTCCTCTGTCCCCCTGTGGACTCTTCCAGAGTGACCCTGTGCCAGCAGACCCCCAGAAGATGACGGTGGCATGATAACCATTTTTTCTTTTGGGGAGTAAACAATTGGGTCCACACCTGGCAGTGCTCAGGGCTGACTCCTGGCTCTGTGCTCAGGGATCATTCCTGGCAGGGCTCAGAGGACCATATGGGGTGTCAGGGATGGAACCCTGGGTGGTTTTGGCAAGGCAAATGCTCTCCCCAAAGTCCTACCTTTCTGGCCCCGGGCCATTCCTGGGGTTTGCTGGCTTGTGGCTGCCAGGGAGGTGGGAGCTAAGGGATATCTCTGTCTCAGCGCTCCCTAGAGGACGAGATTAACCGCACCACAGCCCAGGACCTGCCCATCTTCGCTGTCAGCTACCTGGTCATCTTCTTGTATATCTCTGTGGCCCTGGGCAGCTACTCCCGTGGAGCCGAGTGCTGGTGAGAGGCAGGGGACAAGGGGTTGGGCAGTGACCTCTGGAAACTTCTCAGCCATAATACTTTGTAACAGCAAAAGTGGGCAATACTAGAGTGTCTCCCCTAAGAGGTGGTAACCTTTGGGAATGCTAGTGCCCAAGGCCACATGAGTTTTCTTTTTGTCTCTGGCCTACGCCTTTTTTTTTTCTTTTTTGGGTCACACCCGGCAATGCTCAGGGGTTTCTCTTAGCTCTGCACTCAGGAATTACTCCTGGCGGTGCTTCGGGGACCATATGGGATGCCGGGGATTGAACCCAGGCCGGCATGGACCAGCCGTGTGCAAGGCAAACGCCCTACCCGCTGGGCTGTCGCTCTGGCCCCATGGCCTACGCCATCTTGTCCGAGCTGAGTTGTGTTCAGGTGTGGTTTGAGGAAGACAGGTGGCTGCTGGCCTGCCTGGGGAGGCAGTGCTGCAGAGAGGCCTGTATATAGAAGCCCCTGGCCTGTAGGCACGAAGAGGCCCAGCCTCTGACCATTCCTTGCTGCTCACTTGGGTGGGTGTGCCCTGGCAGGGCCTGTGGCCAGCAGGCTGAGCCCAGTCTGTTGCAGGTGGACTCCAAGGCCACACTGGGCCTGGGTGGCGTGGCTGTGGTGCTGGGGTCAGTCATGGCCTCCATGGGATTCTTCTCCTACCTGGGCATTCCCTCGTCCCTGGTCATCCTTCAAGTGGTACCGTTCCTGGTGCTGGCCGTGGGTGCTGACAACATCTTCATCTTCGTTCTCGAGTACCAGGTAAGAGGCATGCACACCGCCCTCAAACCCTGCCATCTCACACAGGCCTGCATCGTGGGCGCTGGGTTCTGGCGTCCTTGTGATGCCACTATCCCTGTGGCAGACAGAGTGCTTGACACTCATCTCTGCCACAAATGGTCATGCCAAGCACCTCTCAGCTAAGCCCCCTGCCAGCCGCACAGGGAGTGGCCCTGCCCTGCTGCGCCAGGCATGGTGGCTTGGATGGATGAGTCAGGGCTGGTTTGACTTCTGCTGATGAACACTCAGGCACTGGAGCACTGAGGCTGTGGGTGCCCCCAAACAGCATTTCTCTGGGCCAGAGCACTGTTAGTGAGTGAGCTCCTCCCAGGGGAGCTGAGGACAATCCCTCAGGCTCTCCTGGCCAAGCGCTGTGCCTGGAGGGACCTAGAGCCTGAGCTCCTTGCTGGCCATGAGTGTTGAAAGGTGAAGTGGATGTGGACCCCTGTTGTCCTCATCAGAGGCTCCAGAGAAGACCTGGGGAGCAGCGGGAGGCCCACATTGGGCGTGCCCTGGGCAAGGTGGCCCCCAGCATGTTGCTGTGCAGCCTGTCTGAGGCTATCTGCTTCTTTCTTGGTGAGTTGGGGCCTCCTGTAGGGTGTGGGTGAGGCAGGCCCATCCCCTGCGCCCCTTGGCCAAGCAGCCGCCCTGACTGGCCCGTCCTGCCCACAGGAGCTCTGACTCCTATGCCGGCCGTGCGTACCTTTGCTCTGACCTCTGGCCTGGCTGTGCTCCTGGACTTTCTGCTGCAGATATCAGCCTTTGTGGCCCTCTTCTCCCTGGACAGCAAGAGGCAGGAGGTAAGGTTACGGGTCGTGAGACTGGGCAGGGACCCCAGGGCCTTACCCTGATGCCCTCTGGCCCACATGGTGCTTCATTTCCCTGGGGAGAGTATGGGAGTTTAAGAGACAAATCACTGTATGGACATGAGGTAGAGAAATAAATTACAAGTGGAAGTTTTCTGGGACAGTGGGAAATGGGAAGATCTCTGGAATAGTGGGAAAATCACTGGGATTGTGGGAAGGTCACAGATATTAGAAAGTTTTATGAGCTCATCAGGGTCAAAGACCAAAGCCAACATTGCACCCATGCCCCCCATGTTTGTTGGCGGGGATTGCTTATATCCCCCAGGAAAATTGGGACTCCCATGGGTGGAGGAAGAGTCTCCTGGTGTGTTTTGGGGGGTCATCTTGAGGGGAACCTTATATCACCAGGCCTCCCGGCTGGACATCTGTTGCTGCTTCCGCTCTCAGGGGCAGCCCCCCATTGGCCAAAGAGAGGGGCTCCTGCTCCGATTCTTCCGGAAGGTCTACGCCCGATCCTCCTGCACAGGGTCACCAGAGGGGTGGTGGTAAGTGGGGCTGGGGGGGAGCCGTGGGGACCTTGCCCACCGGAGGTCCCTGGCCTCGGCCCTGCAAGGTTCAGCTTCTGGGCCTGGGGAGGATCAGCTGGTATGTGGCTATGCCCAGCCCTGGACATGTCTCAGCATCAGACCCTGATGGGGAAGCTGGGCCCAGGGAGACTCACAGGAGGTCCTCTCAGGTGCTGCTGTTCGCGGCTCTGTTCGCCATGAGCCTGTATTTCATGTGTCACATCTCCGTGGGCCTGAACCAGGAGCTGGCACTGCCCAAGGTGAGTGTGCTCGGTGAGTGACTGCTCCCAGGACCCTTTAGGATTCAGAGAGCCCTGGAGGGTGGGGCCTGTGGGACTCTAGGGCATGCAGAGAGTGGAGGAGTGCTTGCCACGGTGGGCCTGGAGAAAGTGGGTGAGCTGCCAGACATGAGGTGGACTGGGGGTTGACCATGCGCTGCTTGGATGGAACCCAGTTCTCCTGCATGCAAAGCCTGTATTCAGCGCTTTGAGCTCTCTTTTATCCACTTTCCAAGTGATGGAGGGTGGAAATCTCACCCCTTTTTTTTCTTGCTTGATCTCTCTGGCCAGAACTTCCAGGGCTGTGTAGAATTGAAGTGGGAATGGAGACATCCTTGCCTCGCTGGTATTCGAGAAACTCTTCAGGCCTGGGGATTATGTTCTCTCTAGGTTTGTGGTGTGTGTGTGTGTGTGTGTGTGTGTGTGTGTGTGTGTGTGTGTGTGTGTGTGTGTGTGAATATTGTTTGTTTCTGGGCCATGCCTGGTGGTACTCAGGGCTTGCTGACTTTTCACTCAGGAATCACTTCTGGCTGTGCTTGGGGACATATGGGATTTCAGGATTGAACCCATGCTGGCCACATGCCAGATAAGGGCCTTCCGCTATATTATCACTCCAGCTCCTGTTGACCTGTATCACTGTATCACTGTCTTCCCGTTCATCATCGATTTGCTCGAGCGGGCCCCAGTAACATCTCCATATGTCCTGTCTCATGCTAGTAGAGCCCAAGGGCATCTGCTTGCTCCAGGAACATAAAGAGCCTCAATCCATTCCGGAATGAGGTCTATAATTGTTACTGGTATTTGGCATATCAAATACAACACTGGTAGCTTGCCAGGCTCTGCCGTGCAGGTAGCATACTCTTGTAGTCATCTCTAAGTCCAGCATTTATTGATGAACCACGCAGCCGCTTGTGGCCGCATGAGCCAAACTGTGATAGGCTGGTCTGCTGGGTGGACTTCTGATGAGAGAGAAGTCCGGATGTGGAAAATGGAGGCCCTCATGGAGTGGGGGTCCTCTGGCTGTTGCAAGGCTCTGCTGGGGTGGTGGGCCAGGGCTAGAACCCGCCATCCCTCCTGGGCGCCTTGTGAGTGGCTGGGCACAGGGAGAGCCAGTAGCAGCTCTGCCCCATGTCTGTCCCTGGATCAGCATACCTAGGGCGGATTAAAAAAAAACTGCAGCAGGGTGAATCTCGATGAGCCGGACTCTGATAGGCTGGTCTGCTGGGTGGACTTCTGACGAGAGAGAAGTCCAGATGTGGAAAATGGAGGCCCTCATGGAGTGGGGGGGTCATCTGGCTTGTTGCAAGGCTCTGCTGGGGTGGCGGGCCAGGGCTAGAACCCGCCATCCCTCTTAGGCGCCTTGTGAGCCACTGGGCACAGGGAGAGCCAGTAGCAGCTCTGCCCCATGTCTGTCATGGAGTCCCCTGTTGACCTACTCTTTCATTTTAGTGGGAGGAAAACCCACTAAATCCTCATTTAATATCTTGCTAAATTCTGTTTGCTGGCATTTTGCTAAGAGATTTGCATACATAATGGGAAGGGATGCTGGCCTGTAGTTTTCTCCTATAGTGTCTGTGTTTGGAGTCAGACCAGTGCTGATGCTTAGTGAATGAGTTAGAAACTGTTTCCTCCTCTTCAGTGTTTTGGAGTACTTTGGAGAGTACTGGCTAATTCCTTTAACGTTTGGTAGAATTCCCAAGTGAAGCTTCAAAACAGCAATTTTCATTTTTGTTGGGGAGGTTTCTGAAAAGCGATTCAATCTCTTTACTGATTATGGGCCCATTCAGACTTTTAGCTTTATTTATTAAGTCTCAGTAGGATTTTTTCTTAAGAAATGTGGCCATTTAATCTTTACTATGCACTTTGTTAGTGTTTCATAATACTTAAAATTCTTTTTATTTCTGTGGAATTGTTGGTAATGGCCCTACTTTCAATTCCAGTCTCTTCTTTTTTTACTCATAGTTAAAGTAGCTTAAAGATTTGTCAAAAAATTTTTTTTAGTACCAACTCTTGGTTTCATTGATTTTTTTTTGTTTTCTTATAATCTTTATCCCTTATGTAATTTTTCTTATTTCTCTCCTCCTGCTAGCTTTGGGTTTATTCTGTTCTTCATTTTGTAGTTCTGTAGGTTATAAAGTGAGGACTTGGATTTTTTGTTTGTTTGTTTGGGGTCACACCCAGCAGAGGTGAGGGGCTTTTCCTGGACCAATTCTTGGGGGTCACTCCTGGCAGTGTCCGGGTCAAGCCTGGCTCTCCTACATGCAAAGCATATTTTCTAATCTTTTGAGTTAGCTGATTCTAAGATTATGATTTTAGATCTTGGTGTGTGTGTGTGTGTGTGTGTGTGTGTGTGTGTGTGTGGTTTGGGTCTCCCACCTGAAGATGCTCAGATATTACTCCTTGCTCTGACTCTCTATCCCTGACTAACTCTTTGTAAGTCCTGTAATTCTTGTAAGTTACATGTTCTGCCACTGAATAACACCAAGGCTCTGCCAAACCCTGCACGTTTACTTATTAAGATCCTTAAAAGCTTTTGCTTTTCAATGTAAATTCTTCTAGCTGTAATTCAGCTGGAAGGGTACTGGGGTGGTTCCCGACGTAAGACCTGCATGGGTCTGCCCTTGGGAGCCCGTGCGGCCCAACCTAAGTATCAGCTGTACTATACCCTATATATTCTGGTTTGTTGTGTTTTAACTCATCTCTCTATATTTCCTGATTTCTCTTATTTGTTCTTTGACCTGTGATTATTAAGAGTGTGATAAGTATTTTTGATCAAACTTATGAATGAAACTTCCATTAGTTGTTTGTGGCTCCTGTATTGACGTCTAAGTTATTGACTTCTGTTAAGCTTATCCAATCATCATCAAAGAGTATACATTGCATATTGCGGGTAAGGGGCTGTGGACTGCATCCTGTGGTGCTCAGGGCTTCCTCCAGGCTCTGTGCTCAGGGATCACTCAGGCAGGGCTCAGGGAGCCATAAGCAATGCCAGGGATGGAACCCAGCTCTGCTGCATGCAAAGCAAATGCCCTATCTGCTATACCATCTCTCTGGCTTCTACATTGTGATTTTAAATGTTAAGACTTAATGAATTCTTATACTTATAGTATATGTTTATATAGTATATGTTTATAAGCATACAGTATATGCTTATACTGGAGAATGAATGTGGTGTGGGAGCAGGAGTGAATACCCCTGAACTCATAAACTCTTCTCTCAGGATTCATACCTGCTCGACTATTTCCTCTTTCTGAACCACTACTTTGAGGTGGGGGCACCGTGTACTTTGTCACCACTGGGGGCTATAACTTCTCCAGCGAGGAGGGCATGAACGCCATCTGCTCTAGTGCCGGCTGCGACAGTTACTCCTTAACCCAGAAGATTCAGTATGCCACCGAGTTCCCTGAGCTGTGAGTGCCTGCCCCACCCCTGCCCTACCTGATGGCACCTGCAGGGACTTAGGAGAGGGGACCCTCTGCCTACCCGCCGGTGCCCACCCGCCTGGTCCCGACTCTGACCTCCCTGCCTCCGCAGGTCTTACCTGGCCATCCCTGCATCCTCCTGGGTGGACGACTTCATTGACTGGCTCACTCCGACATTACCTGTCTCCTGCCGCCGCATCTATACAAATGGTTCCAACGAAGGCCAGTTCTGCCCCTCGACTGCTTGTGAGTTTCAGGCAGCCTCTGGGGGGTTCTGGCAGGTGGGAAGAGGATTGTAGAGGGCAGGAGAGGTGCTTTGGGCAGCTGTTCCTCCTGCAGGGCCAGCCAGGGCAGATTAGGGGCTCCGAAGACCTTGAGGTCATGCCCAGCTGGACCTCGCAGAGCTGTGTCCCTTCTAGCTCCATGTTGTGTTGGGAAGGATGAGGAGAAAGCCTCTCTGGGTGCAATGGGCAGAGTCTGTGGTGGTTTCTTTGTTCTCAGATGTCTGTGGGGAAGGGGGCCTGGCAGGATCAGAGATGAGGGCTGCACAACTTGGGGGACTCGGGCCAGAAGGCCAGCCCCCCGCCCCCAGCAGTGGTGCTTCTTTCAGCCACCAAGGACTGCACGAATACCTGCATGCTGCGACCCATGCGGCCGTCGGTGGAGCAGTTCAACAAGTACCTGCCGTGGTTCCTCAATGATGCGCCCAACATCATTTGTTCCAAAGGGTAGGCCTAGGGGCCCAAGGTGCACACTGGGGGCAGTGGGACACACAGCGGAAGCAGGAAGGACTGAGCCAGGCCGAGTCAGTCTCTGCTCTTTTCTCTTCCAGGGGCCTGGCTGCGTACAGCACCTCAGTGGACATGGACTCTGAGGGTCAGATTTTAGGTGAGCAAACCTTAGCAGGATAGAGTAGAACCCTGGGGTGGCTTGTGAGCCCCAGGAAATAGCCTCCAGTCCTGCATCTTCTCTCTGTCCTTCCCATGAGGGGTAGCGGGGTGGCTCCAGAAGCAGTGTTCAATGGTGAGGCTGCTCCCGTACACACTTGGCCAACCAGGCCAGGGCTCAGAGCCAGGCCCTAAGAGCAAGCTGCCGCTGGGGTGGGGGTGTCCTCTGGGGCTATACTCAGAACTGTTCAGGACATAGAACATAGGCAAAAAGAAGATACATGATAACCCCAAATGTATGTACTGCAAGCCACAATGTGTAAGAGAAGAGAGAGATGCAAGCCACAATGTGTAAGAGAAGAGAAGAGAAAGAGAGAGAGAGAGAGAGAGAGAGAGAGAGAGAGAGAAGAGGCAAAGTGCCTGCCATAGAAGCAGGCTGGGGGAGGGGGAGGGAATATTTGGGGACTCGGGAGGTAGGAAATATGCACTGGTGGAGGGATGGATGCTGGAACACTGTATGACTAAAACCAAATCATTAACAGTTTTGTAACTGTATATCTCATGGTGGTATAATAAAAAAATAAATCAATATAAAAATTAAAGAAAAATAACTGCTCAGGCGGTTACCTGGTGCTGTCACAGAACCGGGGTCCATGCAGCCTAACCTCTGTTCTATTCCCCAACCTACTTGGGCCAGGGTTTGGCTTGCCCTGGCCCCGTCCTCAAGGGTCATTCTTAGCCCATATCTTCAATCTTCATATGCAGCTGCCCTGTTTGTGGGCAGCAGTGGATGCTACACTTGGGCTCCCTCCACATGAATGAAACACACCCAGGTGTGGACAGCCAGAACAATGAATGGCTGCCTGCCCACAGTCAGGCCAGAGAGTCTGTGCTTCTGTTTTGCACCTACCTCTCTGGCCCTGTCCTATAGGAATAATTGGTAGTCAGCTTAGATTTTTTTTTTTGCTTTTTTGGGTCACACCCGGCAATGCTCAGGGGTTACTCCTGGCTCTGCACTCAGGAATTACTCCTGGCGGTGCTCGGAGGACCATATGGGGAAGCCGGGATCGAACCCAGGCTGGCACAGGCCGGCGTGCAAGGCAAATGCCCTACCCGCTGGACAGCTTAGATATTTTTAAAACTTTATTTAAACACTGTTCTTTACAAAGTTGTTCATAATACAGTTGTCTCAGGCACTCAGTGCTCTAACACCAATTCCACCACCAAAATGACCTTCCCTCTATTACCATCCCTGGTTTCCCAACCAGCTCCCAAACCTGGCCCCTTGGCAGGCACAAAATAATTTATTTTATATTATGTGTTACCATGAATGGCAAGTAGAATTACAAAAAATAAATAGCTCAGCAAAAGAAACTTTGTGAAAATGGTTATATCTCGCAATGGTGTTATTAAAGTCAGTGTCTGAGGATTAACTGAGAGGTTAGCTGCTAGCTGGATTCTGTTATTGTTTGTGCTTATTGAGTTTAGTGGGCTTCTGTGCTGCTATCCCACTAATTACTGTGCTTCTACCGAGCTGCCAATACAGTGTTGCCAATATGCCAACACTGCTCCAGTGGAACTGGAGGTGTTAAGGAGCCGTGGGATCTGTGTCCTGGGATTTTTTTTTCTTTTTGGGTCACACCCGGCAATGCTCAGGGCTTACTCCTGGCTCTGCACTCAGGAATTACTCCTGGCGGTGCTCGGGGGACCATATGGGATGCTGGGGATCGAACCCGGCCGGCACAGGCGGCCGTGTGCAAGGCAAACGCCCTACCTGCTGGGCTATCGCTCCGCCCTGGATTTTTTTTATTTTATTATTTCCCCCCAAATATTATTACACCATTTTAGACATACAATTGAAAGATGCTCATGTAGAGTTTTTGGTTCCACAGTGTTCCAACATGCATCCCTCCACCCAAACCCATCTCCCATCACCAATGTCCCCACCTCCCTCCCCCTCCAGCACCTCAACTACTTGGCGGGTTCTGTATGTCATTTCTTTCCTCTTTACATCTCCTTCCCACCAAACTTTCCTGCTCTTCATGGAATGCAGTGCATTAAAAAGACATTACTGTTCCACTATTTTAGTAGACCCTGTGGCCGCTATGCCGCGACCTGGGCTCCGAACTGGTTTTGCTCTGTTAATCTGGTCGTGAGGCAGTTTCCCAGCGTCCGACAGCGAAAATGGTGGCTAGTGTGATGGGCGAGTCTCATCCGGCTGCTTCCGGGCCCCCAGAAGCGATGGGCCCACTCCCAAAACCCATCTGCCCTCCTCGGGGCCCCATAGTCAGCTGGGCCTGGCGTGATTCGGAGTTCCAGCCTCCCCAGCCGCTTGTGAGGCTCTGCAAGCTATGGCCGATGGCCCCCAGGCAGCTCTGGGCGGGGCCACCAGGCTAGACAAAATGGAGGGGGAAAGGGGCGACCCCGACTCCATCTGGACGAATTCCCAGTGATTCCGCTTCTGGGAGCCGCCTACCTGGGCTCGAACTGGTTTTGCTCTGTTAATCTGGTCGTGAGGCAGTTTCCCAGCCGCCTGGACAGCGAAAATGGTGGCTAGTGTGATGGGCGAGTCTCATCCGGCTGCTTCCGGGCCCCCCAGAGGCGATGGGCCCACTCCCAAAACCCATCTGCCCCTCCTCGGGGCCCCATAGTCAGCTGGGCCCGGCGTGATCCGAGTTCCAGCCTCCCCAGCCGCTTGTGAGGCTCTGCATGCTATGGCCGATGGCCCCCAGGCAACTCCTGGGCGGGGCCACCAGGCTCGACAAAATGGAGGGGGAAAGGGCAACCCCGACTCCATCTGACGAATTCTGTCCTGGGATTTTTAACTTTTTATTTTATTTTATTTTATTTTTTATTTTTTATTTATTTTTGACAATTACAAAAATGTTCATGTTTGGGTTTAAAGCCATACAGTGTTCCAGCACCCATCCCTCCATCAGTGCCCATCTCCCACCACCAATGTCCCTGATACCCTCCCCCTCCCCTAGCCTGCCTCCATGGCAGGTCTCCATCTCTTCTCTTTCTCTCTCTCTGTCTCTCTGTCTCTGTCTCTCTCTCTCCCTCTCTTACATGTTGTGGATTGTAATAGACTTTCGACAATCATTGGTCCACTGTTCCAGGATTTTTTAACTTTGTCTCTGTGGAGACCAGTTGTGAAGCAGTGAATCTGGGCTATTGTATGGTGGCAACTATGGGCTGTAGAGCAGCTGCTGGGCCTTTGGCAGGGTAGGGGCTCATCCCCGCCCTCCCAAGAGCACCCTAGAGTTTTCAGTTCAAAGACTGGCATGCCTGTGAGTTTCAGAGCTATAGACTGCATCTCTTCTGACATCAGTCATGAAGCTGGGCTGTTTAAATGGCAGCAGCTGTAGAACCAACTTAGCTATTTTTGTAAAATCTAAGGCATAACTCTGTGTGTGTGTGTGTGTGTGTGTGTGTGTGAGGGGTCTGCATACACTTGACAGTGCTCTGGACTTACTCCTGACTCTGTGCTCAGGAATCACTCCTGGCAGGGCTTGGGGACCCTAGCCATCATGGGGATCAAGCTTTTGTTGGCTGCATGATTAGCAAGCACCCTTCCCACTGGCATATCGCTCACGCCCTGACCTGAAACCCAGGTCTGGCACATGTAAGGCAAACCACAGAGCTGCCCTCACCCCACCACAGCAGGTTCTGACACCACACAGGAGCCTGGGATCCTCACAGCAAGCTCGTTTCTTCTGCCCATCATTGGGAATAGGACTCAGCACTCAAGAGTCCACAGGGCTGGTGTGGAGCCCTAAGCCCAGCTAGCTGCTGTCTCTTGCGGGTACTGGGGCATCCAGAGTGAACTCTGACTGTTCCATTCCTCTCTATGGTCACGGTGGCCCAGCCTCGAGGTTCATGGCCTACCACAAGCCTCTGAGGAACTCGCAGGACTTCACAGAGGCTCCCGGGCATCACGGGCGCTGGCTGCCAACATCACCGCTGAACTGCGGAAGGTGCCAGGCACCGACTCCACCTTTGAGGTCTTCCCCTACACGTGAGGCTCTGGGATGGGCACTGGGAGGGGCAGGCGGCTGTGCTACGTCACTGACCCCTCTGCTTGAGGCTCCCTGCACCCGGCTGGCCCTCTCCCTTGTCTCACATGCCTGTCCCAATGGACCTGCATCTTAGACTGCCTGTGTACTCAACAGGATCACCAACGTGTTCTATGAGCAGTATCTGACCATCGTCCCTGAAGGCCTTTCATGCTGACCATGTGCCTTTTGCCCACCTTTCGTTGTCTGCTACCTCCTCTTGGGCATGGACCTCCGCTCTGGCCTCCTCAACCTCTTCACCATCATCATGATCCTGGTGGACACTGTGGGCTTCATGACCCTGTGGACATTTCCTATAATGCTGTATCTCTCATCAACCTGGTCACGGTGAGCAGGTGGGGCCTGGGTGGGGCGGCACTGCTTTAGAGACATCCCCAGTGCTTCTGAGAGTTGAAGTATGGCTCCCAGCAGTGGGGGTGGGCCTTATCCCCCACCCCACACTGGTCTGCCTTGGCTAACGGACCCTCTACCGCAGGCAGTGGGCGCCTCAGTGGAGTTCGTGTCCCACATCACCCGTGCCTTTGCTGTCAGCACTGAGCCAAGCCGGCTGGAGAGGCCCGGGAGGCCACCATTTCCATGGGCAGCGCGGTGAGTGGGTGCCACTGCCTGTGGGGTCCTGGCTGACAGCCTCATGTCTCTCACACACCTGCCTCTCACCCCAGGTATTTGCTGGAGTGGCCATGACCAACCTGCCAGGCATCCTGGTCCTGGGCCTGGCCAAGGCGCAGCTTATCCAGATCTTCTTCTTCCGTCTCAACCTCATCATCACTCTGCTGGGCTTGTTGCATGGCCTGGTCTTTTCTGCCAGTCATCCCTGAGCTACGTGGGTGCGTGCCAGTCTCCTCCTGAGGGCCCGTGGTTGCAGGCACAGCCATGGCTGACACTACCCACACATGCTGCCTCCTGGCTGGGTGCCGTCATTATTCACTGAACGCGTGGCTACAGTGTCTGGTCAGCAGCTATGTGTTTCCAACACTGTTTCCATGGCCAGATGCTTCCCGTGCACGCAGCTGAGCCACTGACTGTGGCTTTCAGTAAGGAACTCACGAGCAGTGACCTGCATTAGCAGGGCCCTTTCAAAAAACAAGAACAGCAACAAAAAAACCAGGGTCACAAAATAGTCTTGCCCTTCCTGGGACATGTTCTGGTGCTATTTTATCACTTCACTCTTTTTGTTGTTGTTGTTTATTTTTGGTCCACATCCAGAGATACACAGGGATTACTCCTGGTTTTGCACTCAGGAATTACTCCTGGAGATGCTTGGGGACAGTATGAGGTGCCAGGGATCAAACCAGGTTGGCCACACATGCAAGGCAAGTGCCCTACCTGCTGTACTATTGCAGCAGAATGCACCTATTTTTTCAAATGTTGCTGCTACCTAAAAACAGAATGCATGCCTCGAATGGGTGACAACATACAAACATTATGTATATACACACGTACATTCCTTTGCATGTTGATCAACTGAGGTTCATTTCACCAGCCCCCAGTTCCGGGCATATTGTTTGTTTGGCCACACCTGGTGGTGTTCAGGACTTGCTCCTGGTGGAGCTCAGGGATCCTATGGGATGCGGGGAACAGAAGCCCGTTCAGCTGTGTGCCGGGCGAGTGCACACCTTACTGGACTATCTCTCAGGCCTCATTTATTTGATGTGCACTTGTTCTGGGGTGATGGGTGGAGAGGATGTGTGGGGTCAGGCAGCAACAGGTGAACATGGGCAGAAGCATGAGGACACCCTGTGAGCATCTGTGTGGGCCCTGACTGTGTCCCCCTCTGTCCTGCAGGGCCAGACATCAACCCGCACTGGTGCTGCAGCGGCAGGCTGAGGAGGCCGCTGCCACCGGGGCAGCCTCTTGCTCCAAGCATCCATTCCCACAGGGCAAGGGCCCCGCCTCCGAGAAAATCTATGACAACATCGGCTTTGAGCCCAGAGCGGACTTGGACTTTGCGCAAGGCGGCGGGAGTGGTAAAGGAATGTGAAGGTGAAGGAATGTGAAGGTGCGGGTTCACTGACTTAAACTGAGGGGCCCCAGGGCGCCCTGGGGGAACTGGATCCAGGATCCCCTCTTAAGACCAAGGAGAGGTCCTATGTACACCGTGCCTGCACGCAGATCGCTGGCTTGAGGTCGTTCAAGCTGCTTCTGTTGAGGTCGCCTCCTCACCCCAGGCATCTATGTCTGGGCGTGCAGAACCACACACTCCTCCTTTGCCCTGGACTCCAAGCTCTCCTCAGCGCCAACCCACGCTCCTGCTGTCCTGGCACAAAAGCCCTACTCTGATGTTCTTCCAGTCTGTTTCAGTGTTCTGAGAACCTGTGTATTCTGTAGCAGGGCTGCAGCACTCAGGTGGCCAAGGGAGTGGCCTGGCGGCTGCCTGTGAAAATGGACTCATGGTGGTAACTCCTGGGAGGGCAGGACTAAGGGGAAGGTTCTGGAAAACCTGCTGTCACGGCCAGGTGCTGTGCAGATGGCTCCTGGCCTGCAGCGCCCCATGCTCCCTGTTCGTGCTGTTCCTGGCTCGGCGTCTCAAAGACCATGTGAGGCTCTGGGGACATGCTGGCCTGCCTGCCACCTCTGTCCCTGGCTACCCACCAGGCCTCCTCCCTCACCCAAGTCACAGAGAAGAGAAGTGCCTTGCTCAGTGCTGTGCACGCTGGTGCTAAATAAATGTCTATAAAGAGCAGTGATGTCACTCCATGTCTCACCTCACCTGAACAGCCTCTGGATTTAAAATTTTATTTTATTTATTTTTTTCTTTTACCTTTCTTTTTACTTTTTCTTCTTTTCTTTTTTTCTTTTTGATCACACTGGCCATGCTCAGGGTTACTTCGTTTCTGCACTCAGGATTTCTCCTGGTGCTTTCGGGGGACTACCTATATGATGCTGGGGATTGCAGGTCTGCCATGGCAAATATCTTACCCACTGTACTATCAGCGCTGGCCCTAAAATTTTAGGTTTTTTTGTCACACCCAACATTCCTCCAGAGGCTCACTTCTGGCTCTACACTCAGGGTAACTCTGCAGTGTTTAGAACCATATAGGATACTGGGGTTCAAAACAGTTGAGCCTGAGGGTGAGTAAATGTCCTTCCCTAAATATATTATCGCTCTAGCCCCAATATTTTTTATTTGCTTTGGGGGCTATACTTGGTGGTACTTAGGGGTTGCTCCTGGCTCTGTGCTTAGGGGTCACTCCTGGTAGGGTTCAGGGGACCTTACAAACTGATTAAACCTGGGCCTTCCTCCATCAGAGTGTGTGCTCCTTCTGTTGAGTTTGCCTGGTCCCTGAGTTTAAGATATGTAAAAAAATAATTGACCCTAACATATAAATAGGTTGGTTATGAAAATATTAGTTGGCCTTCCCCACCCCTTCAAAGGAAGAGCTGGAAGCCATTATTACTTTCCTTAGAAATACCTTTTAGTGTGGAGCTGGAGCGATAGTAATGCACACAGGGCATTATGCCTGGCATTCAACCAACTGGGGTTCAATCTTCAGCACTGGAAGCTCTACTGGGAGTGATACCAGAGCAAAGGCCAGGAATAACCCTGAGACCTTTTCTAAAGTGTGGCCCAAAAAGCAGGAGAAAAACCTAAAGTGTCTTGGAGAAGTTAGGGAAGCAAAATATTAGAGAGGCACTGGAGTTCATGGATCTGACAGTGGAAGAAATGGAAATGGCTGAAGAGTAGAGATACCTGGAGCAGCTTAGCAGAAATCAGCATGTATTTGGGGAGTGGGATCAGGGATCCACTCTCCCTCCCAGCCCTAAGGGTTAGCGGTACGCCTGTGTCCAGATGTACATATGTGTGTGTTTGCTTGTGTGTGAGTTTCCAAAACACAAGGTCAAAATCATTAAGGGAAAAGTCATTTACATAGAAAAATCATTTTTTAAAACATTTTTCTTCATTTTTATGTAGCAACTGTTCACTTGATCACTTGAATCCCGTTATTCCTCGATTTGCTCGGCGGGCGCCAGTAACATTTCCATTGGACCCTATCGCGTGCCAATGGAGCCCAATGGCATCTGGTTGATTCAGGAATATGAAGAGCCTCAAACCGTTCCTTCAGGGTCTTAACAAGGAAGTCTGACCATCTTGTAGGTGGGCGGCCACGTGATCTTTTGACATCCCGTGGGATCCGGTCGATAGCGGCTCTAGTCCAGCGGTTGTCTCCAAATCGCATTACATGTCCAGCCCATCTGATTTTTGATGCCTTGGCAAACGAGACAGCGTCCCTGATTCTGGAATAGCGACGGAGGTCAGAACTCGGATTCCCTTCTCTCACTTAGGGTGGCGTGATATTCAAAGCATAGCTCTTTCGATGCCTCTCTGGGAGACCCGAATAGCATTCTCATCCTGCTTTCGTAGGGCCCAGGTCTCTGAGGCGTATGTTAATGCAGGGAGAAGCGGTGGAGTCGAAGAGATGTGCCCGGAGCCGGAGGGTTCTTTGTCCTTTTAGCTATTTCTTGATGCCTTTGAAGGCATTCCAGCAGCTCTCTTCCTCCTGCGCAGCTCAGGTTTTTAGGTCGTTCATCATGTTGACTTCTCGACCTAAGTTTTCACATAACTGCTGCATTCAGAGATGTTTGTTCCATTGAGAGTGAATGAGGGCCTCAGGAACTAGTTCATTTTTCATGAACATGGTTTTTCTTCAGATTCAGCTGTAGACCTATCTTTCCACATTCTCGGTGAGAGTCAGCCAGCATTTGTACCGCTTGGCTAACGTTGGTGTTATTAGAGCGATGTCATCAGTGAGGGGGGGTGGTGTAGTTGCCGACCATCTATCTTTACTCCCATTCCTTTCCATTTCTAATTGTCTCATGATGTTCTCGAGGGTGGCCTGAAGAGTTTTGGTGAGATGGTATCACCCTGTCAGACCCCTCTTTTTGACATCAATGATCACTTCTTTGTAGGATGGTGAGATCCTGGTGTGAGGTGAATCCGTAATACAGCTCACGAAGGATCTTGATGTATTGGGTTTTGAGCACCCTGTTTGGCTAGGGCTTCGATGGCATGCTTCAGTCTCCACAGAATCAAAAGGCTTTCTGTAAATCAATGAGCATTGAGACAGGGCGGGTATCTTGTCCTCCCTACAAACCTCAATGGGAGCTTGGTTACTGTGGATATTGGTCGATTGTGCTGGGTCCTAGAGAGCCTGCTTGCTACCATGGTTGTCCCTTCATCTAGTGTTCTGCTCCAATTTTGTTCAAGGATGAGCTCGTGTAGAGCAGCTTGTAGATGACGGACAACGAGCGAAATGAGGCGGTAGTTGCCACGATACTCGTGAATGTCTGCATGCTTGAACAATTGCGAACTGTCCGCTGGTTTTCCATTGGGGGTTCACTTGCATTCGGACAGGTACCATGTGAAGAGCGAGCTAGTGTATTGATGAGTACCGATGGCAGATTCTTCAGGTGTTCAGGTTTGACTTTGTC